>BQNB010035419.1:0-46442 GCA_026074375.1 Tanacetum coccineum | reverse complement strand
GAGGGGATGTCAAGTCACAAGAGGATTTATGTTACACCCTCTCACACAAAGAAGATTTTTGCTAACATAAGAAGGCAAGAAAAAGACTTTTCTAGAAGGAAAACACCCTTATTTCCTACAATGATGGTACAAGCTCAACAAGAACATGGTGAAGGTTCAGAAGTGCCAACTGATCCCCATCACATACCCATCTTTAATCAACCTTCATCATCTTAACCTCAAAGGAAACAAAAATCTAGGAGACCTAAGGAGAAGGACACTCAGGTACCTCAGTCTAGTGTTCTTAGTGATCCTATAAATATTGCAGACGAGGCTGTTCATGAGGAGCCTAGTATGCAACTTAAGGAATTGATGGATTTTTGTACCAAATTGCAACAAAGAGTGCTTGACCTGGAGAACACAAAGACTGCTCAAGCTCAGGAGATTACAAGTTTAAAGAAGAGAGTCAAGAAGTTAGAGAAAAAGGAAGGTCAAGAACTTATAAGCTTAGAAGATTATACAGGGTTGGTAGATCTAGAAGAGTAGTATCCTCTGAAGAAGAAAGTTTGGGTGATCAGGAGGATGCATCCATTAGGACTCCTTGGTGCATATAAGTTCCATTTCAATGAGATATTTTTATAAAAGATACGTATAAGTTATTTGTTTAGAAGATCATGATAACTTAGGAAAATATTGTAATCCCATTAGGACTCCTTGGTGTATAAAAGGAGGTCCTAGGGTATAGAATTCTATGTATCAAGGTATCAAAGTATCAAATCGAGTCATTCATAGAATTGTCATAGGTTTAAGGTTTTGTAACCCTAATACTAAGAGAGTATTCATATTATTTGTAAAGCTTTTATTGTTGCATTAAATTGTGTTCTTGTGTTACTATTTCATTGAAGAATTCTACTTATATTAAAGATTAGATTCCGCATAATCTTTAGTATTATCAAACAAATTTTCTATCATAGTTGTGTAGGATTTATCTTGCATAACTAAACCTTACACAAGCTAAGGAATTCAAGATCCATTGAAGTGGGATCAACAAGTGGTATCAGATCTTGTTGCTTTGAGAAACTTTGCTAAGAAGATATGGATCAAGACTCAGTACATATGGTGGCTGCATCAAAAGTGCCTATGCTCAAACCTGGTGAGTATAAGCTTTGGAGGATGAGGATGGTACAATACATCTAGATGGTTGATTATTCTCTATGGGAAGTCGTAAAGAATGGTAATGCACCTCCAATAACAAAACTTGTTGAAGGTGTTGAGACTATAATTGCTCCTTCAACTGCTGAAGAAAAGG
Source organism: Tanacetum coccineum (assembly GCA_026074375.1). Taxonomy (NCBI): domain Eukaryota; kingdom Viridiplantae; phylum Streptophyta; class Magnoliopsida; order Asterales; family Asteraceae; genus Tanacetum; species Tanacetum coccineum. The sequence goes on along the minus strand of BQNB010035419.1, from coordinate 45,154 downwards.
CACAAAGGAGGTTAGAGCTAAAGGCTAGAAGCACTTTATTGATGGGCATCCCTAATGAACATTAATTGAAGTTTAACTCTATTAAAGATGCCAAGTCTTTACTGCAGGCTATTGAGAAAAGGTTTGGAGGGAATACTGCTACTAAGAAGACTTAGAGGAATCTTCTAAAGCAGTAGTATGAAAACTTTACTACATCTAACTCAGAAGTATTAGATCAAACCTTTGATAGGCTTCAAAAGCTTATCAGTCAGTTAGAGATTCATGGTGAAAGTATCTCATAAGAATATGTGAATCAGAAGTTCTTAAGAAGTCTGTCACTAGAATGGAACACACATACCATTGTATGGAGGAACAAGCCTGAGATAGATACATTAACCTTGGATGATCTTTACAACAACCTGAAGATCTATGAACCAGAGGTCAAAGGGACATCAAGCTCAAACGCAAATACATAAAACGTAGCCTTTGTGTCTTCAAATAGCACCAGCAGTACAAATGGAGCAGTTAATACTGCTCATGGTGTTACAACTGCTAGCACTCAAGCCACTGCTGTTAACTCAACAACAATTGATAACTTGAGTGATGTTGTCATCTATGCTTTCTTTGCAAGTCAACCAAATAGTCCACAACTTGACAATGAGGACTTGCAATAAATTAATCCTGATGATTTAGAAGAGATGGACTTAAGGTGGCAGATGGCTATGCTAATAACAAGGGCAAGGAGATTCTTGAAGAATACTGGAAGAAAGCTTACTGTGAATGGTACTAAAACTATTAGGTTTGATAAGTCCAAGGTAGAGTGTTACAACTGCCACAAAAGGGGACACTTTGCAAGGGAGTGCAGGGCTCCATGGAACCAAGAATACAAGAATAAGGAGAACATAAGAAGTGTGCCAGTGGAGATAACTACTTCCAATGCTTTGATCTCATATGATGGTCTTGGTGATTATGATTAGAGTGATCAAGCAGAAGAAGGTCCAACTAACTTTGCACTCATGGCTTACTCTTCTACAAGTTATAACTCTGAGGTATCTACTGATACAAACTGTTCATCATCTTGTTTGGAAAATGTTAAAATTCTTAAAGAACAAAATGAACAACTGTTAAAAGACTTAAGGACATCTATGATAAATGCTATTACTTATAAAATAGGTTTAGAGACTGTAGAAGCAATACTGCTACTTTATAAGAAAAATGAGTCTGTTTATGAAGAAGATATCAAGCTCTTAAAATGTAAGATTTATTTAAAAGAAGTAGCCATAACAGAGCTTAGGAGGAAGTTGGAACTAACTCAAAAACAAAAAGATAAAATTCAGCTAACAATAGAAAAACTTGAGAATTCATCTAAAAGCTTAAGTGTGACAACCATGACTTGGGCAGGTTAGTCAAACTATTAGTGTTAACTTATGTATCTGTTGCAATGTATGGGTTATGTGTTATTTGTGTTTATATGTGTTTATGTGTGTTGTGTGGGATATGTGAGATTTGATAATCAATCCATTGAGTTTAATGTAGGATGTGAGATTTGGTAATCAATCCATTGAGCGTGATCGTCTCATTGGGATTGGATTTTGTGTTGGATATTTGTGGAGTCAATTTTCGTTCACATTTTTGGTGACAAAGGAATGATTTCCCGTCGTGATTTGAAGCGTTTTAAAAGTAATTACCGTGTAAGTAATATTATGTATACGTAATTTATTGTTATAATATGTTGGGTATGAGAGTTGTTAGTGGTTAGAATTAAGAAAGAAAAATGAAATTACCTATTTTTTGGAAATAGGTTTAGTATAAATGAAAAAGTTATTAATTTATTTTTTAAAAAATAAAAGAATTAAAAATAAAGTGCGTTTATTTATAGTAATGGACAAAATAAGTTATGGGCGCAAATAAGCTTAGGAGTTTTTTGTAGAAAGAAAAATTTAAGTAATACAAGTAATTATTAATTATATATATATATATATATATTAAATAAATATATAAGAGGGCCATTTTTTTATCGGCCGGTTTTTTTTTTTATGGAGAAAAAAAAAGAAAAAAAAAAAAAAAAAAAAAAAAAAGAAAAGAAAAAAAGGGAAACTAGTTTTGAATTCAAATTAGGATTCTAAGGGTTATAAAATATGGGATTAAGTAAAACCTAAACACTTTTTCCAGCTCCCTTCTCCCCTAGAAAAAACCCCGGGTCGATACCCTATTCTCCCCCAAATAAAAAAAAAGATTTTTTTTTAAAAAATCAAGATCAAAGGAGCAAGAACTAGGTATTTTTATTAAATCATTGTAATTATTTTTAATCTTTAAAAATTTCATGTAACATTAATTTATGGGTGGAACTAGGGTTTTCCATAAAATTCCAGAATTTGTATGATCTTTAAAATGATGATTAAGATAATTAGATTAGTTGTAAAATTTAATATTTGTGTGGTTTAAAAATTAAAAAAATAAAAAATAAAAATGGTAGCCAAAGAGTTAGGGTTAGATCGCGTTAGGAAGAAAAAAAAACTTGATTTAGATAGTGCAAAATTTAAGGCCTGTGTTGTTAGAACTTGATTTAGATTAGGGCAAAATTTAGGGCTGTGTTGTTTGGTTGTTATCTCGATGATGGTAATAGATTTTGTTAAGTTTTTAGTGTCTATGATGTAGCTTAGAGAGTCTAGTTTCTAGAACATCCGGCCTCAAAAGTTTTTAAGGTCGGGAAGTCATTCAAATATTGGTTACGAGAAAAGTTGTCAAAGCAGTAAATTCGGATCAGATTTAGGTCAGATTACAAGGTGTAAAACCCCCACTTAAAATTTGAATTAGGATTAGCCAACCTACAATAGTTTATTTCTATGTGTCTATTAAAAATCCCCCAAAGGAGAGCTTCTGATTTGGAGTCTAAGTATGGTTTTTAGGTCTAAACTTTTTAGTGTGCGATCAGATCCAAAACTGAGTAGTTAAAAGTTTGATTTTATTTGGGGCACTTAAGAGTGGAAATAAATTAGTAGAAAAATCGTAGAGTTAGTAGACTCGTGGTATTGAACCTGTGATTTTTGGTAAAATTTATAAAGCTCAGTAGGTATGGTTTAGAAAATGGTAAAGTGAGGTCAAAATTCTGCGTTTTCAGGTAAATTGTAAGACTTTGGAAAAGTGTGTAAACATGTTGGTTAAGGTTGGGCATGGTGTCGTGGTGACCCATGAGGGTAATTAAACACCTTAGACATCCATCATATGATTGTTACAAGGGCATAAGCAATTGGCTTGGTCGCATGTAACACGTGTTTGTTTTGATTGTTTAGATTTGTGCTAGTGTTTGTGGAAGCTGCAAAGCATCAGGTGAGTTTCATAGCCCCTTTTTCTTATGTTTTCTTGGGGTGAAAATGATGCAAAGAGGTTTTGAAATGTTTTAGTTACTGTGATAATGTGATTTAAATGATGCATGGGCTATACGTGACTATTGTATGTTATGTGCTACTTGCTTTTATGGTATGAATTGTTGTGCTTGAGCGTGATCGTCTTATTACTGTGAGTTGTTTGAGTGAGCGTAATCGTCTCATTGTTGTTATGTTTTGTGTGAGGATTGAGAGTGAATGTCTCAACATGGTTTGATGTGATTGCATGTTAGCTTGTATGATAGTTCGTTGTATGTCCTACTATACTATGTTTTATTTATCACAGTAATTACAAAGCGAGTTATTGACGTGTCTTAAACCTATGACTCTCACCAACATTATGTTGACGATTAAGCATCATTTTCAGGTGAGCATCATGGAAACAAAATAGAGATAGTGGCTAGAGAGAGACCTTAGGTTGCATTGCAGGGTTTCTCCCTTGGTTTATGTTTTGCATTATTTGGATGATTAAATGTTTGGTTATTGAATTGCTTAGGTGTTGAATGTCTCTATATTGGCGAGAACCTCCTTTTCTTCAATATAAGACGCCTTTGAATTTATCGATTTGTTTTGGGTATTTTCATGACACTTTGTGTCTATGTTTTGTTTATTTCATGAGAAGTAGGTGGTTGAGCCTAGACTATAACCTAGGGGTCCTTCATGTAGATGCATTTATGGCTTAAGTGTTTAATTGCTATAATAGCATCATCCTCTTTATTTTTGCATAGTTTATATATTTCATATTTTGCTAAGTTGCAATTTTAGTTATTTTGTCTACCATTATTTGATATGATATGTATTACTTTCTTAGTATTTTATCTATGTTTTCCCCCACCCGTAAGAAGTCTCGTTGGGGAACCGTTTTCCTAACTGGACTTAAGCGTTATAAGGAGCCTCTTGTGGAACCGAAGGAGATAGGATAGTTGATCGTTTGTCGGATGCGTGTAATAGGGCTGGACCCGCGGAGTCGGGTGATTCTTGCGGAGGCAAAGTCAAACCCAAGAGAGGCCAAGCATTAGTTTATCCCGTCTTTTACCTCGTCATGTTGTTATTGATTATTTCTTCGAATATTTCGAGATTTTGGAAGTCGTGCAGACTTTCCGTTCCTGTTATGTCCGTTTCGATTTCAATTTGATATAAGTAAGTAGTTATTTGATGGAGCATCCTTTATGTGTTAAGTTAGAGTGGTTTAAGAGGTGCAATGTGGTATATGTACTTATATGTGAATTATATTGATAAGGCAATCTGTAAGTATTGTACAAGTGTGAAAGGAGGCACTTAATTATTGGTAGCCAACATAATTATAAAGGCATCACACACAATAAGACCCTTGTGACCAATGATTGCATTTATTTGTATGTTGGTTTGTAAGGTGTAGTGTAAATGTTTTTTTTTATATGTGCATTCTGTAAGGATGGCAGTATGGTTAGGAGAATATTCTCTACCCACTTGAGGATATGTTAAGCTGAGTTTATAAGATATAAAGTTTCATCACTGCTATTCTATATTTCGGATACCTAGTATAGCTTTTATAAAGGTTGGCGATCGATAGCTCGGTTGTTTGTTCGAAAGAACTTATTAAGTTAAGCTTAGCATCCTTCATCATACCTTGTTTAGTAAGGATACCTAGATTTTTTCCGAATTACGACGTCCTCAATGTATGTTGGTTGTTCGGAATCTGCTCTTTCTTATGTAGGCGCGTTTTGTTAGTTCTTTCGTTGCATTGAATACTCATTATCAAACGTTTCTTTTAAGCACTAATTGTTCCTAACATATTAGTGGAATCTTACTCCATTGATTGCATATCCTTGGTTTTTCCGTAACCCGTTGGCGAAATGTATAATCGATGCTTTTAGTTTGTTTCGTCGATTGTTCTTTTAGATAAACCTTAAAACGCTTTTCTATTTTGAGTGACGTAACGTCTTGCATGAGTTTTTCTGTACAAGGTCGTTTGATTTTATTTGAGTATATGGTTTCTGGCATTTTCTTTGTTTTCAAACAATATAATTGTGTAAATCTGTACCGGTGTTTTTACGATCCTTTTGTATAAATGGTGTCCTTTGTTTGCGTAATATATTTTTTATAATTGATGTCTAATTATAAAAACCATTAGGAGTATTATGTTGGTGTTTGGAGAAAAATGTGTATAAAACGATCATTTGTTGGGGGGGGGGGGGGGGGGGGGGGGGGGGGGGGGGGGTTTTTTTTTGTAAAATAGATTTTTTTAATATAAAACAGGTTTAAAGTGATCATCAGTGGTAGGACTATATACCATTAATACCATCTCAGATTATTTATACAACCAAATAAAATTTTTCAAAGATTACATTCAAGATAATTTTATTATATTTATAATTGATTTTTTTATACTTAAATATGACTTTCTAATTAAACAGATTTTATAAAAACATTATTAATTTGTCTTTCAGAGTAATGTTAAAGAATTACCCGTCTTTAGTATTGATTTTTTTTATGTGTTCATTTATCGTGGTACGCTTGTTGGTTTTCTTTCGTTGCATTTTCACTCGGTGCATATACGTATCCTTTCTTTTAAAGGATTCTTATGCCATTTGATCCATGGCTATTTGCATATGTGGAATCCCCTATATGTATTCTAGCCTTTGACTCGATATTCGTTTGTTATCCTGTTTGATTGTTCGTAACCTTGAGAGTTCGTTGATACCGTTGAGTCGATGGAATACTTTTGATATATTGTGGAATAGGAACGGTTGTCCAAAGAGAAGTATCGAAAGTATAGACATGAGAAGAGTGGTTAAGGATACCGTTGGAAAGTGATGGGAATACTTCGGGTTCTGGTGAAACGACTCAGGAGTCTGAAAACCTTAATGAACGCAAAGGTAGATGAATTGAAACTGAGTGATATTTCCGTCGTACGATATTTTATTGATTTGTTTCCAGAAGAACTTGTCAAGACCACCACAATACCAATTGAGTTCCGCATAGATTTATGTTCTAAAGCGACGCAGTTGCGAAAGTCCCGCGATATCGTCTACACCACACTCATTGAAATGCAAGAATTATCTAAACACTATGAGAATGGCAAGACCAGGGTTTTATACACACCTAGTCTCATTTTTGTGTGGAGCACCCGAGGTCCGATTGTTAAGAAGAGGAGCACAGAGCTCATTTGAAGTTTAGTGGATAGAATTACTGAGGAATAGAAGTTGTGTGATTAAGGTTGCTATTGTGAGGTAGTGAAGAATTGGAAAGTACCTACGACACCATCCGAGATATGATTATTCTTAGGATTGACAGGTTACTTACCTACGTTTCATCGCAAACTTTTATAAGATTGTTAAACCCCAAACTTCCCTAACTGAGAGGAATCAAAAGTATGAGTGAGGCGCAGAACGAGAAGATGCTTTCTAGACTTTGAAGAATGATTTGCGTGACGCTTCGATTAATCGAATGTAGTGGATGATGCGTTGAAAGAGAGAATGAAACCTAGACGTGTTCGAGCGGTGGCTATGACCATTCAGTATGGAGTAAGAGGAATGATATTGGCAGTCCAAAGTGAGGTTTCAAGCAAGAGAATGTACTCGCAGGAAAGGCTTCATACATGGTTAGATAGACATATGGAAAGGAAGGAAGATGAATTTTGTACTTTAAGAATCGTATATTGAGTTCCTTTAGTAGGGAATGATGCGAACGGTAGTAATGGATGAGGCTCATACATCAAGGTACTTGGTACATCCGAGAGTGGATAAGACGTACTATAACCTTGAGAACATGAATTGAGTCCACTGTAGAAAAGGAGATATTACCAGTTAAACAATTCTTTGGATTGTTTAAGAGGTGAAAGCTACGATGTCAAAGACTTTTGGCTTGCTGCAACAGCCTAAGATACTTAAGTGAAAATAAGATAGAATCACCATGGATTTTATCACTGAATTTCCAAGGTTAAAGTAGTGAGTATGATGTGATTTGGGTGATGGTCGATAGACTGACCAAGTTAGCTCATTTTCTAGCTATACAAGAAGATTTTCAGGATTAGAAGTTGCAAGGATTTATATTATGAGATTAATAGTTAAGAATGGAATTCTGGTGAAGATCAACTCAGATTGAATGGATGATTTACCCTTATGGCGTTTTGGGCAGACGCAGCAAAAAGTGTTAGAGACACGATTGGATTTAGTACTCTTACATCCTCAGCGAGATGGATCAAGTGAAAGTATGATTCAGACTTTGGGAAGATATAATGAGGGTATGTGTTATCGATTTTGGTAGTAGTTATCATTTGAGCATTCGGTGTGCTCCGTTTGAAGCTTTGTATGGAAGGAAATGTAAGTCGCTTGTTCTATGGGTAGAGATTTGAGAGAGTAGTTTGACTGGACTCGAGTTAGTACAAGAAACGACTGATAAGGTAGTGTTGGTAAAAAAAGCCCATAAGCGGCGAGAGATCATCAAAAGAGCTATGCTGGTAATAGGCGTAAGCCATTAGAGTTCGAGGTGGGAGATCATGTGTTGTTAAAGGTGTCGCCATAGAAGGGCGTAATGCATTTTGGAAAGAAGGGTAAGTAGCACCAAGATATGTAGGACCGTTTGAGATCCTTGAAAGGATTGGCCTTGTTGCTGATAGGTTGAGGTTGCCTGAGGAGTTGAGTTGTGTACATGACACATTCCATGTGTCGAATCTGAAAAAAAAATGTTTGGCGGATGCTAGTCTGCATGTGTCATTGGATGAGATCAAGGTTGACAAAACTCTTCGTTTTGTTGAGGAACCTGTTGAGAATAGTGACCGTGAAGTTAAGAGGTTAAAATGGTACAAATGGTGTAGTTAAGGTCCATTAGGGCTCGAAAGTAGGTCTTTGAAGACATCAGGTAAACTGAGTACCTCCTTGTTCGTTTAGCTAGGATCCCTAGGTAGTTTTAGATAAAGTTTGGTACGTAAGGTTTCTTGTAGACCTTTAAATGTCCCTCTGACTATGTTTGTATAATTTTGGTTAAAGTTATTTATGATAAACTCGAAGTCGAGATGATTCTTCAAAAACATTAGGCTTTGTAACAACTTAAAACTTGGATTTCAAGATATTCTTGATTGATGAGATTTTTGCAGACCGGTTGTAAAATGACTTGTTACGTAACTTAAGGTTTTTTGACAAGTCCGCCTCGATGACGGCGAGGTTCAGTAGTTTGATGTTTCTTTCGTTTGGAGTCAGTTATACAGCTAAGCTACCCTTTTGGTGGGCAGCAAAGTCGTTAGCAGTAAGATATCTTGTGAAAGTTGGTGGAATTCAAGTGGTAACTTTGAGTTAACTGGGTATGGGAGACTACTTGAAAGATAAGTCTCCTCGAGATTAATTGTTGGGTAATGATAAGTTGTACCTTTTGGTTAAAATCTCGGGACGAGATTTCCTACAGGAGGGATACTGTGGACAACCGATGAGTTGAGCAGGTTAGTCAAAAAACCGTAGTATTGACTGTGAGATCTGTTTGCAATATATGTGTATTGCTTATATGTCTTTTATATGCGTTTATGTGAATTATGTGGGAAATTGGTAGTCAATCTATTGAGTGTGATCATCTCAATGAGATTGGAATGGTGGTGAGATTGGTTAAATTCATTTTGTTCACTTTTGGTGACAAGGAAATGATTTTGTAGTTTAAGCTTTTATTGATTTATCGTGTAAGATTTTTAACGTAAAGCGTATTAATGTGTTAGTAAAATTAGGGATGAATAGGCTTTAGTGGTTAGAATAAGAAAGAAATGAAATTTCTATTTTTTTTTGTGAAATAAGGTCAGATGAAAAATGAATAGTTAGTCATTTAAAAGTCTCAGTAAATTGCGTTAACCCAAAAAAGGTATACTCAAATAACTTAGATTTTATAAAAACTTAAGATAATGTAAATAATTAAGTAATTAATAAATAAATAAAAAGAAAAAAAAAGAAAAGAAAGGGGGAATCGTCCGTTTATAGGGATAAGGGAAAAAAGGAAACAATTTTGATACCAATTAGGACTCTATTAGTATAAATACTAAACAATAATAACCCTAAATCAATTTTTCTCCCCTCCCCTTGAAGAGATCGGTCGAATACTCCAAACCAAGAAGAAGGAAAAAAAAAATTATTATTTCAAGCTAGGTGGTATTTTGTTCAAGATATGAAAGATTTAAGGTATATAATTATAATCCTTGAAGTTAATTATCATTAAACATATTAAAATTAATATGATGGAATTAGGTTTATAAAATCTGTAAATTAATGATTTTTAATCATATTGCATAATCTTGGGTTCTAATAGGATCATATGGTTGTATTCCGTTAGGTAGATCACATTAGAACTTGATTTAGAATTGGGCAGAATTAGGGCTGTGTGTTTCGAGTGTTATCTCAATGATGGTAATAGATTTTGTCAAGTTTCAGGTGTCTATGATGTAGCTAAGAGAGTCTAGTTTCCAGAACATCCGGCCTCGAAAGTTTTAAGTAGGGAAGTCATCCAAAGTTGTTACAAGAAAAGTTTTCAAGAGCATGTAAATTAAGGGTCCCAGCTTTAAGGTCAATTACGAGGTGATAAAACCCCTACTTAATATTTGAATTAAATATAGACAACCTACAGCGTTTAGTTTCTAAGTGTCTAATTAAAAATTCTCAATATTGAGAAACGCTTCTGATTTTGGAGTCAAAGTATGGTTTTTAGTCCATAACTTTTTAGTGTTGCGATCAGATCCGAAACTAGTAGTTAAAAGTTTGATTTTATTTGGCACTTAAGATTGGAAATAAATTAGTGGAAAAATCATGAAGTTAGTAGACTCATGGTATTGAACCTGTGATATTTGGTCAAATTTATAAAGCTCAGTAGGTATGGTTTAGAAAATGGTAAAGTGAGGTCAAAATTCTGCTCTTCGTTTTTTTTTGAGTAAATTATAAGACTTTAGAAAAATGTGTAAACACTTGGTTAAGGTTTGAGCATGGGTCCAAGGTAACCCATAGAGGTATTAAACACCTTAGACATACAAATCATATGATTGTTACATGGGCAAAAGCAATTGGCTTGGTCGCATGTAACACGTAGTTAAAATGAAGTGTTTGTTTTTGATTGTTTTGATTTGGTGCTAGTGTTTTGTGGAAGCCGCAAAGCATCAAGGTGAGTTTCATACCCCTTATTTGCTTTAATTCCTTGGGGGAAAAAATGATGCCATGAGTATTAAATATTTTAGTTACGGTGATAATTTGTTAAATGAGGCATGGATGTACGAGACATTGTATGTTTATGTGCGACTTTCAATATGAATGAATTTGTTATGCTTGAGCGTAACCGTCTCATTGCTGTGGATTGTTAGTAGTGAGCGTGACCATCTCATTGCTGTAGATTGTTGATAGTGAGCATGATCGTCTCATTTTTGTGGATCGTAGGACACGTTCCGTTCCCTTGTTTGTGGATGTTAGCGTAGGCCGTCCTCAACATGGTTTGATGTGATTGCAAGTTAGCTTGTATATAAGTTCTTTATATGTCCTGCTATGTTATGTTTTATTTATCACAGTAATTACAAAGCAAGTTATTGGCGTGTCTTAAACCTATGACTCTCACCAACGTTATGTTGACATTTAAGCATCATTTTTAGGTGAGCATCATGGAAATAAAATAGAGAGAAGTGGATAGAGAGAGACCTTAGGTTGCATTCTAGAGTTTCTCCCTTAGTTTATGTTTTGCATTATTTGGATGATTAAATGTTTGGTTATTGAATTGCTTAGGTGTTGAATGTCTCTATATTGGCGAGAACCTCATTTTCTTTAATATAAGACGTCTTTGTATTTATCGATTTGTTTTGGGAATTTTCATGACACTTTGTGTCTAATGTTTTCGTAATTCATGCATATTAGTTTCTCTATATAGACACCATTTTGTTGTGATGATATCCATTCTCGTTACGCCTCGCATTTCCGCCTTGGCGGGTGTGAACTTTGTACCACATTTATAAATTTCATGCAACACTTGTGTAGTGATCATCTGAAAACTCTTCATTTGGTATTGAAATTGGTTCAGAAACATTGGCCGTTTTGGAAGTATTTGAAAAATATAAATCTTCGCGTGACTTGGTCGTTTAAGAAACAAAAACCCCCGAAAGATGATTAATCTTTGTATAATTTTCCAGTTTTATTTCTTTGTTCAACTGTTTCATTTTTAAACGACTCTCCTGAGCAAGTTGCAGTGTCTCCTCCGAATCATACACAGCAGGAGGATCATGCTTTTCCAATAGAACTTTGCCATTATACAAACTTTTTTGTTTCTGCTGAGCTTGCTTGAGATAAAAAGGATTTTGATAACCCAAAGCCATTTTCTGTTCGGTGTGGTAAAACGAGTCTGGCTTTGGTGAAAGTATGTGCATCAGTTGAATCGATTGACCCATTGATATGTGAGGAATCACAATCCTTTTTATATCAAAAATGACCCTTAAATGATTAAATTGTGCAAATTATGCTTCTATATTGGTTGTTTTGTCATTTGTGATGTGTAGGTACGGATATTGCAAAAATCACAAGAAAATGGTCAAAACCGGACAAACACGAACACGGGAATGGAAAAAGTGCTCAAGAGCTAGAAGTTTTCTAGCAAAGGTCAACAAAGTCAACCTCGGTCAACCCTTGGTCAACCCACTAAAAGACAAAAACCTTAAATCCCCAAAACAGCCCCTATTGTTTAACATATAACAAAAATGGTCCTTGAATGACTAACACCGTTAATCCTTTTAATATAAAAGGCTAACGGTTGTTATCTTTAATTAATAAACCCAAACCCTTTTTACCCAGCCCATGATATTTGACCCAAGCCCTTTCTTTTTTATAAAAGCCCATGTCAAATACTCGTTCCCCGGGTCAAACACAACTCTATAAAAGAAAAGAAGGCGGGAAAATCTGTTTTTACTATTCATCATCCCCTCCGTTTTACCCTACATAAAAAAGAAAGGGTAAAATTTAATTAATGACATGGAACAAAGATTCGAGTACTATGTTACACGCTGGCAAGCGAAACGTCACCAAAGGGCTTTGATTGGTCAAGATGACTCAAGGAATGACACGCGGGCTTTCAAAGAAACACACCAAAAAGGGGAATATTGCACTAAATCAATGTAAAAGAAGAACTAGGCCCTACGCAATGAATGCCCCACTGCAATCCGTTGTGCTCATTTTTGATCAACGTGAAGAATAGCCTCCAATTGATACAAAGAATGGAGGGTTCAGATTAAGAGGAGCGTTTAACAGACTTGAAGACCTAGAAGAATCCTTTCTCTCCTATAAATACAAGGCTCTCCTCACTCACAGGGAGATAGATAGTTAGTTTTATTAGCTTTTGAGAGTAGCTTTTAAATTGTAATTTTCTTTTAAAAAGTAATGTTTAGCTTATTGTAATCTCTATTTCAACTTGTACTCAGCTTTATTATCAATAAGAATTAAAAAATTTCTATTTGTGCAATTATCTTTTCATAATTTCTACTTTTATCAAAAATATGGTTTAAAAAAGCTTTTAACGATTCAAACCTCTCATTCTCTATTATAACTCATATCTACTCTTAAGCTAGCTATTACTCAAACAAAGCCTCAAAAGGCTTAGTTTGAGCTTATCATGACATAAATCCCTCCCTCAAATTTTACCCACAGCTTAATAAGGAGGGAAACCAGATATAAGGGTTTCCAGACCCTACCAACTTATCCACTAGGATAAGAAATGGAGCATGTTGATAGCTCACAAGAGCATTATGATAAAGCCTTGTTTAAGAGCAAAGGTATTGTAAGTTTCTCAAAATTCCTTTTTATAGCTTAATTTTGAATTTTAGCTTATTACTGCTTATTAACTGCTTATTATTGCTTAGTTTAGTTTAATAATGCTTATTATAGTTGTTATGTGCTTATGATGCTTAATTGATAGTTTAAATTCTTAGTTTACTCTTATTTGTTATAAAACAGTCAAAAACACCAAAAATATTAGCATAGTCTTGAAGCTTATTAATTCTGCTTATTTAGTTGGTTAAAACTGTTAATTAGGTCTATTATTAGCTTTTTACTATCTGGTATTAAGGATTAATAGCTTATATCTAAAATTTATAAGCTGAAAATGAGGTTTAATAGTTTAAAGGGGTGTTTGGCACAAGGCAGTACTAACCTAAGTTAGTACTGCCAAAGGTCATTAAACCTTTTGGACTGTTTTTAAACTTGAATTTTGAGTTTATAATTTTAGATTTTATGAATTTATTTGGTTAGATCAAGTTTAATTCAAATTTGCTAGTAGAAATTAGAAACTGTTAGCATAATTCAAGATAGTTTGCAATTTAAGCTCTAGTCTTCTCTAGATTTTAACTTCAATGCATTTGTTGTTATTTTGGTGTATTATAAATGCTAGAACCAAAACTTCAAGCCTGCATTTGTTAGTTTAAGGTTTTGGTCATTCATGTGCAAACTGTATCAGATAGCATTTGGGATAAGTACCACTTTTCATGCTTAAGTATCAGAGGGTAATTGTACGGATTAGGTTTTGATTTTTATCACACAAGTTTTGATTTTTAGCACACAAGTTGTTTATAATTTGTCTTAAAAAGGTAATGTCATTTATGGTTTTACCTTAAAATTCAGCATTTTCCATTTTCAAAACTAAAAATAAAACTTTCCTATTGAGTGTTTAAGCCTTTTTCAGCTAGCTTTTTCAATAAGAATTTGATTTTCAAAATGATTTTTAAAAGCTGTTTCATGTTGCTTTTTGGTTACGATTTAAGGTAGTATAAGCTATAAATCCATAAGGGTCTGTTTGCATAGTTAAAATAAGCCCAAAGTAGCTAAGTTGTCTGTTTGGATTTCAGTTCTATGCTAAAGTGCTTATTTGCCTTATCTGAGCGTATTTGCTTATTTAGGTTTAGTGTTGCTCACTAGGATAGTTTTAGCTTAATTTAGCTTATTTCCTTTAGAGTAAGGTTTATTTAAGCTTAATTGCATTGTAGCATAAAAATTCTGAGTGTTTAAGCCTTTAATTTTATTCTGTCACTTCATATGCTTACGTAGCTCTTTTCTTTGCTTATTTTTGTTCTTTGACCGCTTAATAGATATAGCTTATTAACTGTTGTTGCTATATTTTTCTTGATAGTTTGCATATTTGTGCTAAAATTGCAAACAGTTTAGCTCTTTTTAGTTTTAAGCTTTTAAGCATTTCTGTCTTATTTAGCTTATTTTAGTGCTTATTTGTGGTTTATAAAAAAGGTTGTTTTACAAAAATTGCTTATTTGTTGCTTTTATAAAAAGTTGTAAAAAATGGAATTTGCAAAAACATTTGGGAGTAGGGGAAGCCCCGGGTGAGCAAGGCTCGAACCCGGGACCTCAACCCCACACCCAAACGTTTTACACAACACAACACTCTACCACTTGCCCCTCGGTCCATTTTTGTTTTATATTTGCAAAATCAATCATTTATAGTCATTTTAGCCCGTTTGGTCTATAAGCCATTTATAGCTTATTTCTCAGCTTATTCGATAAGCTATTTTTCGCATCTTATTTTTCTTAGATTCTACATTGTTCAATCTACTTTTGCTAATTTTTTCAGAATTTTTATAAATAGTTTAGTATTTTTAAACATTTAATTTCCTTTAAATCGTTTTTAATTCATAAAAAATTATAAAAAAGTCAAAAAATATAATTCTTTTTTAGAAAATTTTCTTTTAACATTTAGAACCTAGGAAAATTAGATTTGCTTTCGTAGGGTTTAAATTGCAAAATTTTGATTTTTAAAAACGAGATTAATCTCTCCATGTTTATAGAGTTTTAAGCCCTATCACCTACCTTCGTTTTGGTCTAGTTTTCTGGTCCTAGCTTTTTAGTTGATTTAGACTTATAAAAACCAAAAAGAACATTTTAGGCTTAATTTTGATAATTTAGGGTTTTTAGGTCCCGTTTAGGATTCCCGTTTAGCGTTTTAGTTAAAATTTGTCTTCCCTTAAGTGTTTTTAAGTTTTTGTCTTAATTTTCTCGTAGTTTTAGATAACCAATATCAATCTTGTTCTATTCAAGCATCGATTCTTAAAATGACTCTCGACTTTCAATTGCATTCCTCGTTGGGAACGATCTTGGGAATCATACTCCCCAATTAACTAGAAATTGGGATTTTTTATTCTTACCTTCTTATATATATAATTTATAATATATTTTATATTTATATATTATATATTTTAAAGGTGTGAGTCAACATTGATCACCCATTTTAACCAAAATATTATCTAATTCCTTTATCGTATTCTCAAGGTGAATTTGTTTATCAAGAAGCTCGTCTTCCGCGAATTTGAAATCATACTTTCAACCTTTTTCTTTTCATCAAGAAAAGAAGAAACAGATTTTACTTTTCCTTCAAACAGCTAGTTATTTTAACATTTGAAAATTCCTCATTCAAATTGTTATTTTTTATTGGAACTTAAGTGAGTTGCATTTATCTTTTTAAGTAAGACATTTGCTCTGATAAACAAAATTTGATAATACCTTTCAAGTTTTGTCATATTTTTTTCTTGACTAATGTCAGAACACTTTTCTGCTTTTTAATATCTAGCAAAAGCTCATGGTCAATCAACATTAGTTTCTTTCAACTTGCGATTGATATGTGTTGACTTTTTCAACTTCAGTTACCAAATTATTATAATATTGATTTCAAATATCACGAGTTTTCCTCAACAGTTGAAATGATTTGGATCTGGCTGTTCCCCCATCTTGTTCCATACTAGAAACCTCAAAAATAACATTATTATCATTTTGAGTTGTACTTGGTGTGGTTTACGAATGGGCTCAAGTAGCTCAGTATACTGCTCCTCTTGAGTGAACATATTGAATATATCATTATTATAGCAATTGTCATAATGGTGTACCTCAGCTGATCCGTCTGAATCATAGACGGGAGCTTTGTCAGTCTGAGTACCCGAGTTGAGCTTGCTGAAAATAGCCATCAATACGCATTTTTCATTGACTACCGAAGAAATTTCCTATCAATCTCATCATGATCTGTCTGCAAGCAGCCATCCACGATCAAACACTCACTTAGAAGTTGGATTCTTGCTTCTTCCTTTTGAGCAATCAGCAGTTGAGTCTGAAGATAAGCAGCATCCTTTCTCTGTGGTCTAACTATACAGTTCCTAGCAAGATAACCCAATCATCTGCAGTTGTAACACCTTATCTGATTACCATTATTCCTAATCGCATTACCCTCAGCCGGTGCTGCTACAACATTACCATTCCTATTCATATTCTTATTAGCAATCCCCGGAACAACACTAAGCCCATTCTGATTTCCAACAGTTTGAACGCTCGGATTCTTAACTGCATTATGAACAACCTGATTTTTGACATTTTGTACTGCATTATACCTATTCTGATTCCCAACATTCTGCCCAGCATACTGTCTAAACTGATTCCCACCATTGCCTCCAACCATCTACATCTGTCTGTCTTGACCCATATTCATACCCAGTTGAGCAATCTGTCTATTACGAGGGTTTAATGAAATTCTCTAGTTGTTATTGGTTGGTGTTGAGTAGTTTAGTTTGAATGTCTTAGCCATTAGAAACAAGTGCCATGTTCCATTGTAGTGTGGATCTGTTATGACTTTTGGGATTTGGCAATTGGTATGTTACATGTAGTTTTGGTTGAATGATGGTTGTGGGTTATAGTTGTTGTTGGGAAGTGGTTGTTGCATGAGGTACTTGGTGATGGTAGATCTGGGTGAAATACTGGATAATTGAAAGGATTGTTAGAATTTGCCATGAGTGCCAAAGGATCATGTTATCTTTAAAAGTTTCGTTCACTCTTCAATCAACTACCTCCTTTTTGATTGTATTTCAAGAAATCATACAACTGAGTGTAATCTGCTGTATGCAAGTCCTTTATTTGATGAACAATGGTAACATGTCGACTCCATTCTGATTGTAAGTTGTTTAGGAACTTAAGATTGCTGGCGATCTTTTCTGGAAAATGTTTGTTTCTCTTGAAATCATTCATCAAGTTCTTTGAAAATGATGATAGTAAAGACCTCACAATCGATTCCCCATCAGTAGAAGTAAACCTTTCCCATTCATTAAACAACTTGGCCTTTTTCTCCTGAATGCCACTATCAGAACCTTTCATTATTTGTTGAACACGTAACCAGATTTCCAGAGCAGTTTCACAACTATCAAAAGCAGCATAGATGTCTTTACGTAGACCGAGAAGAATAGTCTAAATGTCTTGATCATTAGCTTCAACCTGTTTAAGTTCCTTTTCATGAGTTTCAACATTAGTCTGCTCATGAAAGGTTCATTCACAGGAACTCACGTTTTGATCACCAGGTTCAGAATCATCATATCGTCTGACAAAGGACCATTTAAATGAATTGTAGATACTTCCATTTGGTCAACTCTACAGCATAATGAAAACGAGAAGACCATGAAACATATTTCTCTTTGTTAAGCATAGGAGGGCGGTTTTCAGAACCAACAACATAAATGTCTTGTTGAGTCGACATTGCAAAAGTGATGTGAAATGATAAGCAAGGATCGTTTTAGTGATTAGTGATTATGATTATAGAATTCAAATTTCACTGGATTTTATAATTCTATGATTAAATCGAGAAAAGAAATGAAACTTTCTTAGGATTTTACAAAATCAAGAAGAAACCGTGAATCAATAATTAATTGATTTAAAACTGGGAAAAAACCGTATAAGTTACTTAAGTAAATTTGAGTGTTCAAGTGAATTAATTTTCCTTTTGATTATGTAAAATTGCCTTGCAAAGGGAGTTGTTAAATCGCCTTGTAAAGAAAAAAATTGTTAATTCGCCTTGGCTTAGGAAGATGCTAAATCGCCTTGCAAAGGAAGGTTGTTAAATCGCCTTGCACTGCTAAATCGCCTTGCACTGCTAAATCGCCTTGCACTGCTAAGTCGCCTTGCACTGCTAAATCGCCTTGTACTGCTAATTCGCCTTCCTTGTTAAATTGCCTTGCACTGCTAATTCGCCTTCCTTGTTAAATCGCCTTGCAAAGAACCTTGTTAACTCGCCTTCACTTACACTTGCTAATTCGCCTTCCACTAGACGAAACTCAAATTTTTCAAAACACAAAAAGACTCACTTTTGATCGTTTTTACTCAAAATTTCTTGTACAACTAGTATTACTAAGCCTATAGGTAACTTAAAAATGCAAAATTTATGGTTTTTAAGCCAAAAATTGTTGGAATTAAAAGACTTCTTGATGATCTTAGAGTTACTGCTCCTAAGGTTTGTGTTACTGTTGCTGAGCTGAAGTTAGTGTTGTTCATTAACATTAATGAAAAATATGTCAAGTAGTTAGTACTGCAAGTTCATAGTACTCCCTGCTAGTGTAACTTAGTTTACTAAGTGCTAGTCTAATAACTTATTACTACTATGTAACTGTACTGGCTAGTGTAATATTAGTACTAACTAGTATGTTAGTACTACTAGTATAGTAAAGTAGTACTGCTGGAAAATATTGAAGAAACTAATTCTACAGTAGTTACTACAGCATTACACAGCTAATGCTAATAGGTGTATAAGTTACTACTGCAGTTGTTCAGGATAAGTTATGCTGTAAGTACAAAGTTACAAATGCTGGAAAGATTAAGACTACTAAAATGTTCTATTATCAGAGAAAAGGATAAAGACTGCACAAAGAAAAAATAAAGATTGATTGAGATCAAGAGTACTTAGTATATAAGCTTGTATTTTATATTATAGAACTTTGAGAATATTCTAATTTTTAGGAATAAATTGGTAGATCGACTAGACCTCCTTGGTGTATGAAAAGGTGGTCCTAGGGCCTAAGAGTTAGATGTCAGTTTAATATACGTTGTCAACTAGAATTCATCAGCTTTCAAGGTTTTGTAAACCCTAATTAACTGGTTAGAGTATTCGTATTGATATATTGAAGATTTTGTTTGATTAATTCCGTGTGTTCTTTAGAGTACGTGTTCTAGTTGTATATTCATCTTATGATCAAAGATTAGATATTCGCATAATCTTAGATATATTTAACAAAGTTTCAACATAGTGTAGGATTTATCTTGCATAACTAAACCTTACACAAAGCCATAAGGATTTCAAAGATCAATTTCAAGTGGGATCAATAAGTGGTAATAAAGTTTTGTTGCTTTAAGAAACATTGCTAAAAGAACATGGATCAAGCTACTCATCATCATATGGTGGCTGCATCAAAAGTGCCTATGCTCAAACCAGGTGAGTATGAGCTTTGGAGGATGAGGATGGAACAGTACATCCAGATGATTGATTATTCTCTATAGGAAGTCATAGAGAATGGTAATGCACCTCCAATAACAAAAGTTGTTGAAGGTGTTGAGATTACAATTGCTCCTGCAACTGTTGAAGAAAAGGCACAAAGGAGGTTAGAGTTGAAGGCAAGAAGCACTTTATTGATGGGCATCCCTAATGAACATCAATTGAAGGGAATGCTGCTACTAAAAAGACTCAGAGGAATCTTCTAAAAGCAGTCACATAGGAAAATTTTTACTCATCTAGCAACGGAGGTGTTAGGTCAAACCTTTGATAGGCTTCAAAAGCTTATCAGTCAGTTAGATATTCATGTGAAATATCTCACAAGAAGATGTAAAACAGAAGTTCTTAAGAAGTCTGTCACCAGAATGGAACACACATACCATTGTGTGGAGGAACAAGCCTGAGATAGCTACTTTGAGCTTGGATGATCTTTACAACAACTTGAAGATCTATGAACCAGAAGTCAAAGAGATTTTAAAATTCTTAAAGAACAAAATGAACAACTGTTAAAAGACTTAAGGACATCTAAGATAAATGCTATTACTTATAAAACAGGTTTAGAGTCTGTAGAAGCAAGACTTCTAGTTTATAAGAAAAATGAGTCTGTTTATGAAGAAGATATCAAGCTCTTAAAACGTGAGATTTATTTAAAATAAGTAGACATTATAGAGCTTAGGAGAAAGTTGGAACTGGCTTAAAAACAAAAAGATGAAATTTAGCTAACAGTAGAAAAACTTGAGAATTCATCTAAAAGCTTAAGCAAACTAATAGACTGTCAGATAGTTGATAAGTGCAAAACAGGTTTAGGGTATAATGCTGTTCCACCTCCCTATACAGGAAACTTTATGCCTCCAAAACATGATTTGTCATTATCTGGTATAGAAGAGTTTGTAAATGAGCCTATAGTTAGTGAGCCTACAGTTAAGAAGCCTGTAGTTGAGACTAGTGAAGCTAAGGCTAGTGCAGACAAACCTAAGGTTGTCAGGAAGAATAATGGTGCTTCAATTATTAAGTATTGGGTGTTTGATAGTGGGGAAGAAGATGTGCCCCAGGATAAGAAAGAGAAGAAAACAGTTAAGTCTAGTTTTGCTAAAATAAAGTTTGTTAAATCTAAAGAGCAAGTAAAATCTCCTAGGAAAACAACTGTTAAACAAGGTAATCAAAATAGGCTGAACACACATAGTCCTAGAGGAAACCAAAGAAACTGGAATAACATGATGTCTCAAAGATTAGGAAGTAATTTTGAGATGTTTAACAAAGCTTGTTATGTATGTGGAAGTTTTGATCACCTGCAGTATAATTGTGATAACCATCAAAGACAGTTTAATAATAAAAAGATGGTAAAACCAGTGTGGAACTATACTCAAAGGGTGAATCACCAGAATTTTTCTAGAATGACTCACTCCAGTCCTAAAAGGAACATGGTTCCAAAAGCAGTATTAATAAGGTCTGGCCTAGTATCACTTACTACTGCTAGACCAGTTAATACTGCTTAACCCAGAAAAACATTGAATAGTGCAAGACCAATGACAAATGTTTTTAATAAAGCACATTTAACTGTTAGAAGGCCTATTAACAACAAAACAACAACTAAAATAGTAATTTTAATTAGAGGGTTAATATTGGTAGTGGTAAGAATGTTAATACTGCTAGGCTAAAAGTAGTAGTTAATACTGCTAGGTCAAAAGTAGTACTTAATGTTGTTAAGGGAAACTAGGATAATGCTGTTAAGGCCTTAGCTTGTTGGGTTTGGAAACCAAAGACAAAAAGTAAGTAGACCATTGTTTTTAAACACAACAGTTGCAATCAACCATTCAGAAAAGGGTTTTGATTATATTTGAAGCACAAGGTAAGATACAAGTCATAATGGCTTTGGGTCCCCAAAAGGACCGATTTTCTTACCACATAGTGCTGGCAATCCACAAATGGATTTTGCAGGACTAACAAGGAGTGATAGATAGTGTATGCTCACGGCACATGAAATGTAACATGACCTATCTACTGATATTGAAGAAATTGATATAGGTATGTTTGCCTTTGGAGGAAACCCCAAAAGAGGAGAAAAATCACAGAACATAGGTAAGAAACCAAAACTATACATTAGATTTTGAAATGTGTAATTTTTTAAGAGAAGTACGAATAACCTCATTATTTTCTCACAAATGTGTGACAAAAAGAATAAGGTTCTTTTTACTGATACTGAATGTCTTGTTTTTATCTCCTAACTTTAAGTTAGCTGATGAAAGTCAGGTTTTACTTAAGGTTCCTAGAAAGAACAATATGTATAGTGTTGATATAAAGAATATTGTTCCTAAAGAGGACTAACTTGTCCTCTTTTGCAAAAGCCCACATTTAAGTATCTATTTTTTCAACAATTGATTCACAATTTATTTTAATAACGGACAATGAGATAAGACACTTAAACCTAATAATCAACAAGCTTCTCGGTAACTCTCTAAAAGAAAAACGCACAAAGGAGCGGGGGAGTAGGAAAGCGCGAAGCTATTAAAAACCTTTCTCCTTTAGGGTCGTAGTTCGTAGGAACGACCCGCCTTATACCCCTCTTAGAGTTTGTTTATCTTTCAAAGGTGAACCGTACCTCGCAAGTGACACAAAAGGTAAGTTTTTGATCTTTGGTTCGGGAACTTATTAATGATAATACTTCAGTTGAAAGTATTATATTGATGGTGATTTTTATTGATAATTATGGACAATGTTTTTATGTTTTTGGTTTTTCTTGTTTTTTTATATATACTAAAAAGAAAATGAAAAATATTTTTGTATTTTTATATTTTTAATAACGAAAATAACTTCACAAGGAAGGATCTTCAAAGCACTAATTGTCAAACTTCGAAACGACAATCGCTTACACTCCTCCCCGGCAGCGGCGCCAAAAATTGATTCAAGATTAATTAACCCTTTTAAATATATATAAATAAATATATAATACTTATAAATATATAACTAGGATAATTATCAAAAAATCTCAATGTAGAAACCGGGAAGTATGTGATTCCCGGGTTGTTATTCCCAACGAGGAGTGAATTGGAAAGTCGAAAGACGGATTGATAATTGATGCTTGAATGGAACAAGATTTTGATTTGATTTCTAAATCTACGGGAAAATTAATGCAATATACACTAAAAACAAATTTAAACTAAAAACGCAAACGGGAATCCTAAAGCGAGACCTAAAAACCCTAAATTATCAAAATTAAGTCCTAAAATGATCTTTTTGACTTTTATAAGTCCTAATTGACTAAAATGCTAGAACAAAGAAAACTAGACCAAAAACGAAAGTGAATTAAGCTTAAAAACACGAAAAACATGAACAGGATTCAATCCCGTTCTTTAAAAAAACAAAATCTACAAATTTAACCCTACGAAAGCAAATCTAATTTTCCTATGTTCTATCTGATAAAAGAAAATTTTTTAAAAAAATTATATTTTTTTGACTTTTTTATAATTTATTATGAATTAAAAACGATTTTAATGAAATTAAATGATTAAAAATACTAAGCTAATTATAAAAATTCTGAAAAAATTAGCAAAAGTGGCTTGAACAAAGCTTATCCTAAGAAAAATAAGCTGGGTAACACAGCTTATCAAATAAGCTATTAAATAAGCTAAACAGGTAATAAGATATATCTAATGAGCATTAAGGAACATAAATAAGCACAGACAATAAGCTATACTAAGCTAAAAATGACAGAATTACTAAAAAAGTCTTTAAAACTTAAAATGTTAAACTAAAAATATAATCAAGCTCAAATAAGATCTACCCTAAAGTAAATAAGCTAAAAATGACTTAACCTAACCTAATAAGCAATACTAAATCTAATTTAAGCAGAAATAATAACCAAATAAGCTTAAACAAGCAATTTAGCTTTTTGACTAATCCTGTTAACAAACGGCCTAAAGGGGACCTTTTGAGCTTAAAAATAAGCTCATTAGTGGAACCTTATGGCTTAAGGGCTTATATCCCCTTAAAGTTGAAACAATAAGCTATATTATCCAGCAAACAAATTTGGGTTTGAAATACAATAAAGCTATGAAAAGGGCTTATGAAACTGACTAATATCACTCAGTGTATGGTGAGTCTTAAACTTTGAAAATCCCTACTTTTGAGCTTAAAAATAAGCCACCAAACAGAACCTTATGAACATGAAACTATCAAACAGATCAAGATTGGTCCTCAATGAACAAGTAGCAACAATCAAAAATCATTTTGAATTTAAGGACAAGCCACAGTAAGCAAATCAAAAAGCTGTTTTTCAAACAAAAGACACTTAGCACAATTCTTTGACAGACTTGGGTAAAAATCAAACAAAACTTACAGAGTCTAAGGCTTTGGTTTCTAACTTTTTTTAAGACTCAAACCAGCACAAAAACATCACAAAATTGCAAGTTTAAAAGACGTAATCTAATAAGCTGTTCAAGGCTAATTTAACACCACAGTTTCAAATCACTTATAGAAAATAGCTTAAAACTAATTATAAGATCATAAAAACTTTTAAAAACACCTTATAGCAGCTTAAAAATACTTGTCACAGTTTACTTAGTGACACAAACTATTTTAAAAACACCATTTGACCTATTTTCATTCTTATGCCAAACACCCCTTTAACTTTTTAAGATCAAATTTTAAGCTGAGTTTTAGAGTTTTAAGCAAAGAATTTTAAAGGCAGATAATCACAAAGAAAAATTAAGCATAAACAGGCAATAAGCACACAAAGATAAGCTCTTAAATCAAACAAATAAGCTATAAGCAGTTAAAAGCTAAAATTGGCAGTTTTGATCAAAAACTTAAATGAATGACAAGTAAGCAATAAACAAAGACAATAAGCATGAAACAAACATAAATAAGCAAGTATAAGCATAAATAAGCAGTAATAAGCACTTGCTACAGTGAATAAGTAAAAATCTTAAAAGTGAACTTACAAAGGCCCTTGCTCAAACAGGACGAACCAAGCTTTTAAAAGCTTATCTACAAGCTCCAGCTTATCAAAGATAAGCTGGTGGTGTCCATAAGCCCATCCAAATCCGGCTTATCATCCAAATAAGCTATGGTATTTTTGGTGTGATTTCTTTTTGGTGAATTTTCCTTAAAAACTTTATAGTTAAATTAAAATAGATTTATAATATGCTTGCTTAAGAACTTAAAACAGCTTTTGAAAGGCTTTTGAATACTTTAAAAACAAGAATTTAAGGACAACAAATTTTAAGCTAAACTCTTAAATTTTCATTAACTCATAAAAAGATTACAATATTTAAAAATTACACTATATAAGCTGATAAAAACCAAACTAGGTTAAAACTACATGCCTCTATAGGCTTACAAATGAGTCCTATATATAGAGACGTCTAAGTGTCTTGGTCTTCTTTGTCTTCACACATTTGTGTTTCTTCTGTGAGA
Source organism: Tanacetum coccineum (assembly GCA_026074375.1). Lineage (NCBI taxonomy): Eukaryota > Viridiplantae > Streptophyta > Magnoliopsida > Asterales > Asteraceae > Tanacetum > Tanacetum coccineum. The sequence continues at coordinate 20,111 of BQNB010035419.1, read as the reverse complement.
CAAAATGAAGGTGTTTTTGTTATGTGAGTGAGTGTCAAGCTTCAACTCACCCATGCAAATTTCTTTGTCCCCAAGCCTTTGATCTCAACCCTCAATTCTTTGTTTTTATCCATGGACGAATGAAAGTGTATGGGATTGCCAACATGGCAATGAGCCATGTGATGGGTGGGGTAAGGTTAAGAGGTGATGTTTTGGTTATTTAGTTGCATAGAGGGGCCAGAGGTTAAAGAAGCGTGAATAGGGGAAAAAGCGAGAAAGGGGTTTTTTTGTTTTATCACTGTTTTATTGATAACAGGTTAAGGGTTTGTGGTTTTGGCAAGAAAAGCCCTTCATTTTGTATGGTTATATTACAATGACAGTCCTTGTTGTTGGCAAGTGAAGCCTTTTGTTAGTCCTTAAAGGACTAACGGTGTAAGGTATGAAAGGGTTAAATGGGTGACGGGTGTTAGGGGTTAAATGGATTGGGTTAGGTTTTGGGCTTTGTTTGGGCTTGTTTTGGTTTTTATTATAAAAAGGAGTTTGGGCCGGGTATGTATAATAGGTATGAGGGTTTTGGGTTTATATAAAAGGGTTTATATAAGTTGGCTGACCCGGACCCACTAGGTGGGTACGGGTGGGCCCACTTTTGGCAGTAAAGGTTTTCGAGTTTGGTTTTCGACGCTCTTTCCAAATCCACTTCCCGGGGTTGACTTTGACTTGATTTGACTTTGACTTTTTGTTGACTTTGACTCTGTCTTTTTTACTTCTGGCTTTGACTTGGCTTTTTTTCACGCTCTTTCCATTCTCGTGCTTGGTTTTGTCATTTTTGGCTTCGTTTTTGTCCTTTTCTTAGATATCCTTTTCCTGCACAATATAAGTAAAAACGTACAAATACAATGTATTTTTGGTACGCTTTTAGTCATTTAAGTCCGGTTATTGTGGAAAATGGTATGTGTAATTAGGCACATACCAATCTTCAAAGTGTACTTGTCGGTAGAACATCTTCTATTAAGAGATCTACAAACAACATTAAGAGAAAATAACCATGTTCAAAGATTAGTGGTTAGCTAAATATTAGAGTGAGAAACTATGTAGTAATCCATGCCTAAACCAAGTGAAATGAGTTGGTATTTATAGGCATGAAAGTTACTGTAGCCCGGTTCTGCCGGTTCTGTTGATGAATGGAACCGGCAACCAAAATCAATGGAACCGGCCTACAGTAACCAAATCCGAATTTTATTTTGCAAGATCTTAGAAGATCATGGGTAATCTTGTTAGATTATGTTTAGATTTGGTAAGAGAAAGGATCTATTTATAGTTTTAAAATATTTGAATATTTTTATAAAGTTTATTTAATAAAGTGGCTAAGTATAGAAAATGTACATTTTTGTTCCAAAAAAAATGTTTGTGTGAAAAAGAATTATTATGAGAGAAAAGTATGTTAGAGAAGTTAGAAAACTATTGGTTTAGGACTTGTGAGTTTTGTTGTTTACTTTTGATAAGTTTATGTTTTGTCATTGACAAAACAAAGAAAGATCGTAGAATATAAATAAACTTTTGTTAAAAACGGTTTTATTTTATTAACAATCTCCACCGTTTTTGATTTTTTTGTTGATGACAAAACATAAACATTAGAATCAAGTTTCTTCATTGAAAGCTTCATAATCACTAGGAGGATGCTTCAAAACACTTCATTGTTTCTTGAGCTGCTTTGTCATAAGCTTAAGAAGCTGATAACACATTTCATTCAGATGATCAGTTTGAAGCTTCTTGTTCAACATCTCTGTAATTGTTGCTGGTGTAAGGGGATATCTCTTCTCAACCAACATAAAGAGATGCATGTCTTGAAACCTCACAAAGTGTACTCCACAGGAATCAAATAATTTCCAAATCAACACTTTGTTTCCTAGTAGATTTCTCCACACTGTATCTTCTATATTATGCTCAAACATTGTCCTTAGATCACCCCATAGTACTCTCTCATATCCCTCTTCTGGTCTTGTAGATCCATGCTTAGCTTTCACCAATTTCCATAGAGTTTCCAAATCTTCTCTGTCAAAATCTCTAAGCATCTGAATCATTGATGAGTACCTTTTTGAACTTCCATTAGCTCTTATGATTTGAAATAGACTGATCTTTCCTTCTTTAACAATCTTCCAATCAACAATGCTTGGAGGTTTAGTAGCTAATGGTATAGCATCAATTGCTACTTCCTCTTCATCAGGAACAACCTTTATAAGCTTTTTCATCTCAGCTTCTTCTTGATCATCATCTATCTTTTGCTTCTTTTCCTTCTCTTGTTCTAGCTTGTCACCTGCTCTCTTTAAGCTACTTTCTTATGCCATCTCTGCTTCAGCTTTCTTTTAGCTCTCTTTTACCAACTCAGTATCCTTATCAACAAACATGTTTACCCTTGTCATGGCTTTATCAAATAACTTCTGAATTTCTACAAATGACTTGTTCTTCAATTGACTTTGCTTGTAACCAGCCATGTGTTTCAGATAAGTTGACATTGTACTTTTCTTTTGTGCTTTAGTTGGTGGCTTATTTCTCTTTTCTTGAGCTCTTAATGTTGCAAAGTGTTTCTTTCTCTTTTCTAAGAGTTCTACAAACAATCTTGCCTTTTCTTCATCTGTCAATTCTTCTTGCTCTCTTGCTTGTAATCTTTCAGCAAATAACCTATCAGCCTCTATCATTGCTTGCACATTATCCCATGAAATGTTGGCTTCTTTAACTTTCTCATCCTTCTCTCTTCCAAGTCTTGCTTGTTCTTCTTCTTTAGCTTGTAGCTTAAAAGCAAGTTCTTTATCAAGTCTTATTTGTTATTTCATCTTCAAAGGCTTCTCAGGTTCAATCATCTTATCTTTTCCTTTATCCTTGATGTTTGAAGGTATTGATGTTAGTGTTGTTCTTGTTGTAGATTCACTAGTGTCTCTAAAAGTAATGCTTTTAGCTTTGGGTATTATTGAAGGTGCTGTTGTGGTTGTATTCTGCACTGGATCTTGTACCACAATCTTAGGTTTTGCACTCCTCAATTCAGCCAATGCTTGAGCCAAAGTGATCTCTTCAGTAGTAATTGTTGCAGCAGCATTAAATTCAGCAGTATTAACTACTTCTTCAACAACTTTTTCAATTTGCTCTGCAACAAACACTTCTTCACCATTAAAAACATATGTATCAAACATTTAAGCATCATCATACCTTCCCTAAGTTTCATCAACCAAAGTAACTTATGCATCTTGGTCAATGTCATCTATTTTCCTCCCATGTTTGGATGCATCCTCCTGATCACCCAAACCTTCATCTTCAGAGGAAAAAACTTGTGCAGATCTACCAATCTTGAATAATCTTTTCATCCCTGGAGTTTTTGACTCTCTTTTCCTTTCCATCTTCTTGACTCTCTTCTTCAAACTAGCAATCTCCTTTGCTTGAGCAGTCTTTGTTGTCTCTAAGTCAAGAACTCTATCAGATAGTTTGGTACAAAGATCTATCAATTCCTTAAGTTTTAGACTATCTTCCCCACTTCCAAGTGTGTTAACTCTTGAAAGAGGTGGGTCATTAGACTATGTAGGTACATTTTCCTCATTGGCAGCCTCATCTGCTATAGGCTCTGTAGGACCACTGGATTGAGGAATCTTAGTGTCTTTTCTCTGTTTTCTCCTAGATTGTTTCTTCTAAGGTTGTGATGTTGACGGTTGAATGATGGGTGTGTGATGGGGATCAGTCAGCATAGCTAAACCTTTACCTATTTCTTCTTGAGCTTGAACCATCATGGTTGGAAATAAGGGTGTAACTGCTCCAGAAAATCCTGTTGGGATTAAAAGCCTCTTGATGTTGTTTGGAAGTTACTACTGCTAAATAGAAGTTAAGACTGTTAAGGTATTAGTTACTGCTGCTAAGTATACATTAGTTCTGTTAGTAATCTTAATGAAAAATATGCTAAGTAGTTAGTACTGCTAGTGAAAGTTACTACTGCTAGTGTATATTAGTACTGCTAGTTACTACTGCTAATATAAGTTACTACTGCTAGTATATGTTACTACTGCAAGTTACTACTGCTAGTGTAACTTAGTACTGCTAATGAAAATTGAAGAAAACTTTCTAATTAGTTAATGCTGCTTGTACACAGTTAGTGCTGCTAGTACAAAAGTTACTACTGTTGGTGTGAAAGTTACAACGGCTTAAAGATTACAACTGCTAGAAGAGTTTATGCTGACAGAGAAGAGATCAAAGACTTATCAGAGAAAAGATAAAGATTGCTTATGTGATAAGTATGAGATATTTTTGTAAAATATACGTATAAGTTATTTGTTTAGAAGATCATGATAACTTAGGAAAATATTGTAAGTCGGTTAGGACTCCTTGGTGTATAAAAGGAGGTCCTAGGGCATAGAGTTAGATATCTAGAAATCATTTGTTTTGATATCGATATAGCTTCAAGGTTTTGTAACCCTAACACTATTAAGAGTGTTCGTATTATATTGAGGCTGAAAGTTTGGTAAACTGTTTTGTTATTAATCTTATTCATTACTGTTTCATTGAAATTCTTCTTAGTATCATTGACTAGATTCCGCATAGTCTTTGATATTCACAATCAAAGTTTCTATCATAGTTGTTTTGGATTTATTCAATACAACTTAGGCTTATACAAGCTAAGCAAGATCTATTCTATTGGGATCAACAAGTGGTATCAGAGCTTGTGAGAAGCTTTGAATAAGAAGAAACTTTACTACACACAAGATCTACTTTTTCAAGAAGCAATGGACTCTCAATCTACTCAAACCATCAAGCTACCCATACTCCAACCTGGTGAGTATGATCTCTGGAAGATGAGGATGGAGCAGTACCTACAGTGCATTGATTACACTCTATGGGAGATCATAGAAAATGGTAATGCACCCATAGTAACAAAAACTGTTGATGGTAAGGAGACTGTTATCCCTCCTACAAGTGTTAAAGAGAAGACACAAAGAAGGGCAGAATTGAAGGCAAGAAGCACTTTGTTGATGGCCTTACCTAATGAGCATCAATTAAAGTTCAACTCATACAAGGATGCTAAGACACTAATACAGGCTATTGAGAACAAATTTGGAGGTAATACTGCTACAAAGAAAACTCAAAAAAATCTTCTGAAGCAGCAATATGAAAACTTTGTTGCATCCAGCACAGAAGTGATTGAGCAAACTTATGAAAGGCTTCAAAAGCTAATTAGTCAACTAGAGATGCATGGTGAAATTATCCCTCAAGAAGATATCAATCAGAAGTTCTTGAGAAGTTTGTCACAAGAATAGACTATGCATAATATTGTGTGAAGGAACAAACCAGAGATTGAGACATTAAGTTTGGATGACCTCTTCAACAACCTGAAGGCTTATGAATCAGACATCAAGGGGACATCTAACTCAACCACAAACTCATACAATGTAGCCTTTCTGTCCTCTAGCAGCACTAACAGTGCAACTAGAGCAGTTAATACTGCTGAGGGTGTTAATACTGCTAGCACTCAGGGTGCTGCTGATAGCTCAACAACTGTTGAAAATTTAAGTGATGCTGTGATTTATTCCTTCTTTGCTAGCCAACCAAGTATTCTATAGCTAGATATTGAAGATCTACAACAAATTAATCCTGATTATCTAGAAGAGATGGATTTGAGGTGGAACATTACTAGGCTGACTATGAGGGCAAGAAGATTCCTGAAGAATACTAAAAGGAAGTTGGACATGGCCAACAAAGAAAGAATTGGGCTTGACAAGTCCAAGGTGGAGTGTTTCAACTGCCACAAGAGAGGACACTTTGCAATGGAGTGCAGGGCACCCAGGAATTAAGACAGCAGGAACAGGGAGCCTACCAGAAGGACTGTGCCAGTTGAAGAAACTACTTCAACTGCCTTAGTGTCTTAGTGTGATTGCTTTGGCTATTATTGGAGTGACCAAGCAGAAGAAGGTCCAACCAATTTTGTCTCATGGCTTATTCTTTAACAAGTTCAACTTCTTTTACAAACTCTAAGGTATCTAATAACTGAAATTGTTGTTCATCTTGTTTAGAATGTGTAAAAGATCTAAAAGAACAAAATTAACAATTAGTTAAAGACTTAAGAACAACTACGATAAGTGATGTCTCTTATAAAACTGGTTTAGAATCTGTAGAAGCTAGATTGTTAGTCTTAAGAAAAATAAGTCTGTGTATGAGGAAGATATAAAACTCTTAAAACGTGAAATCTATTTAAGAGATTTAGATATTACAGAGCTTAAAAGAAAGTTAGAGTTGGCTACAAAATAAAAAGATGAGGTTCAACTTACAGTACAAAAATTTGAAAATTCATCAAAAAAACTAAGTAAACTTCTAGACAGACAGATGTTGGTGCAGAGGCTGACATGAACAATTTAGATGCATTTATGCCTATTAGTCCTATTATAACTACAAGAATACACAAAGATCATCCCGTTGAACAAATTATTGGAGACTTGAATTCAGCACCTCAAACAAGAAGAATGACAAAGAATTTGAAAGAACACGGTTTTAGTTCAGTTCAGCAAAGAACAAACCATAAAGACTTTCAAAATTGTTTGTTTGCTTGCTTTTTATCACAAGAACCCAAGAAGGTAATCCAAGCATTGAAGGATCCAAGATGGATAGAAGCTATGCAGGATGAGCTTCTACAATTCAAATTACAAAAGGTTTGGACCGTGATGGATTTACCAAATGGCAAAAGGGCCATAGGCACTAAATGGGTTTGCAGGAATAAGAAGGATGAAAGAGGAATTGTAAAGAACAAAGCAAGATTGGTTGCTCAAGGGTACACACAAGAAGAAGGGATAGACTATGATGAAGTTTTTGCCTCTGTTGCCAGAATTGAAGCAATTAGGCTATTCTTAGCCTATGTCTCATTTAAAGACTTTGTGGTGTACCATATGGATGTCAATAGTACTTTTCTTTATGGTAAGATTGAAAAGGAAGTCTATGTTTCTTAACCACTAGGATTTGAAGATCCAAACTTCCTTGACATAGTATACAAAGTAGAAAAGGCACTCTATGGTTTGCATCAAGCTTCCAGAGCTTGGTGATATTATTTGTTAGAAAATATGTTTCAGATAGGACATATAGACAAAATTTTGTTTATCAAAAGGAACCAAGGTGATATTATAATAGTACAGGTATATATAGATGATATCATTTTTGGGTCTACAATGATGAAGTTATGCACAAAGTTTGAGAAGATGATGCATAAGAAGTTTCAAATAAATTCTATGGGTGAACTCACATTCTTCTTAGGACTGCAAGTGAAGCAGAAGGAAGATGGGATCTTTATAAGCCAAGACAAGTATAAGACTGAGATTTTGAAGAAATTTGGCTTTAGTGATGTCAAAACAGCAAACACACCCATAGAAACCCATAAGCCTTTGCTCAAAGATGCAGATGGTGAAGATGTAGATGAACACATGTATAGATTAATGATTGGCTCATTATTATATCTTACTTCTTTAAGACCAGATATAATGTTTGTTGTATGTGTATGTGCCAGATTCCAAGTTAACCTAAAGTGTCACATCTTCATGCTGTGAAAAGAATTTTTAGATATCTTAAAGGTCAATCTAAATTGGGCCTTTGGTATCCTAAGGATTCACCTTTTGATTTGGTGTCATATACTGACAGTGACTATGCAGGAGCAAGCTTAGATAGGAAGTCCACAACAGGAGGTTGTCAATACCTTGGGTATAGATAGATTTCATAGCAGTGCAAGAAGCAGACTGTGGTTGCTAATTCCACAACAGAGGCTGAATATGTAGCTGCTTTAAGTTATTGTAGCCAAGTGCTTTGGATTCAAAATTAATTGCTGGATTATGGGTATAACTTTATTCATACAAAGATCTATATTGATAATGAGAGTACTATATGCATAGTTAAGAACCCTGTTTTTCACTCAAAGACAAAGCACATTGAAATTAGACATCACTTCATCAGAGATTCCAATGAAAAGAAGCTAATTCAAATAATTAAGATTCATACTAACAAGAATGTTACAGATTTGCTTACAAAAGCATTTGATGTAAGTAGATTTCAATATCTAATTGCTAGTATTGGAATGCTAAATCTTTAAAGTCCTGATTAAGAAAATGGTAAGGTAAAAGAATAGAGAGAATTAGTGAGATTAAAAACAGAAAGAGAGGTGTGTGATAAAAATAGACAGAGTGATTTGGTGAGCTAAAAGAATTAAGATAAATCAAAAATAGATAGAGAGAATTGTGAGCAAAAAGAATTGAGAGAAATCAAAAACAAATAAAGAGAATTGTGAGCTAAAAGAAATTAGAGAAATCAAAAATAGACAGAGAGAATTGTGAGCTAAAAGAAATGAGAGAAAACAAAATTAGACAAAGAGATTTTGTGAGTTAAAATATTAATTTGATGATGGAAATCCTGAATGGAAAAGAATTGAAGTTAATGCTGGTGGTTGAAAGTTAATACTGTTAGATATAACTTACAACTGCTAGCGAACGCTAATGCTGTTGAGGGTAGTTTCATAAATACTTCGATTAAGGGTTTCATTCAATCATTTAATCGATTTCAATCTTTCATATACTCTCTAATCATAAACCCTAACTCAATTTCATCTTTTATCATCAATACCCAAAACAATGACGACCCTACTGTTTGCTGATACACACAATTTAGTAGCGTTTTTGGATAAACCCGCTGAAAGTGAAGGGTTTGAACAAATTGTTGATTTTCTCAATGCAAGCTCTATAAGATATGCTTTAACTGTTAATCCTACAATATACACTTCGTGCATTCAACAATTTTGGGCTACTACAAAGGTGAAAACTGTTAATGGAGAAGTTCAGTTACAAGCCCTAGTAGATGGGAAGAAAGTGATCATCACTGAGATAAGTGTAAGAAGAGATCTTCAATTGGAAGATGCTGAAGGAATTGCATGTCTACCCAATGCTAATATTTTTGAGCAACTTGCTTTAATGGGGTATGAAAAACCTTCTCAGAAACTTACATTTTACAAGGCTTTCTTTTCTCCTCAATGGAAGTTTTTTATTCATACTATTCTGCAATGCTTAAGTGCTAAGTCTACTGCATGGAACGAATTTAGTAGCACTATGGCCTCTGTAATAATCTGTTTAGACACAAACCAGAAATTCAACTTTTCTAAGTATATCTTTGAAAGTATGGTGAAGAATGTAGATAGTAGTGTCAAATTTCTAATGTATCCAAGGTTTGTGCAAGTCTTTCTGAATCAACAAGCTGATGATATGTCAAATCATAAAAGGATTTATGTTACACCCTCCTACACCAAGAAGGTTTTTGGGAACATAAAGAGGGGAGGGAAAGGTTTTTCTGGAAGAGTTACACCTTTATTTCCAGCCATGATGGTTCAAGCTCAACAAGAAATAGGTAAAGGTTTAGCTATTCCTACTGATCCCCATCACACACCCATTATTACTCAACCATCAACATCTAAACCCCATAAGAAATAAAAACTAAGGAAGCCAAAGAGAAAAGACACTGAGATTCTTCAATCTAGTGGTCTTACAGAGCTTATAGCAGATGCGGCTGCCAATGAGGAGAATGTACCTACACATTCCAATAACCCACTTCTTAGTGGTGAGGATAGACTGAAACTTAAGGAATTGATGACATTGTGTACCAACTTACAGAACAGGGTTCTTGATTTGGAACATATAAAGACCACTCATGCATTAGAAATTAAAAGCTTAAAAAGAAGGGTGAACAAGCTTGAGAAGAAGCAAAGGTCAAGAACTCCTAAGCTCAAAAGACTATTCAAGGTTGGTAAAACTGCACAAGTTGTTTCCTCTGAAGATGAAGGTTTGGGTAATCAGGAGAATGCATCCAAACAGAGGAGGAAAATTACTGACATTGACCAAGATGCATAAGTTACATTGGTTGATGAAACTCAAGGGAGGTATGATGATGCTCAAATGTTTGATACAGATGTTTTTAATGGTGAAGAAGTAATTGCAGAACAAGATGTGGTTGAGAAGGAGGTTAGTACTGTTGATCCAGTTACTACTGCTGGTGAAGTAGTTACTACTGCTAGCGTTGAAGTTAGTGTTGCTACCACTACAACAACAACTGCTATCACTGAATTTGATCTCACTTTGGCTCAAGCATTGCTAAATTGAGGAGTGCAAAACCTAAGGTTGTGGTACAAGAGCCAGTGCAGAGTACAGCCACAACAGCACCTTCAACAATACCCAAAGCAAAAAGCATTACTTTTAGAGATCCTGATGAATCTACAACAAGACCAACACTAACACCAATACCTTCAAACATCAAGGATAAAGGCAAAGCTAAGATGATTAAACCTGAGAAGCCTTTGAATAAGACAAAACAAATAAGACTTGATGAAGAACTTGCTTTCAAGCTATAAGCTGAAGAAGAAGAACAAGCAAGACTTGCAAGAGAGAAGGCTGAAGAAGTTAAAGAAGCCAACATTTCATGGGATAATGTTCAAGCAATGATAGAGGCTGATAGGTTATTAGCTGAAAGATTACAAGCAAGAGAGGAAGAAGAATTGACAGATAAAGAGAAGGCAAGATTGTTTGTAGAACTCTTAGAAAAGAAAAAGAAACACGTTGCAGCATTAAGAGCTCAGGAAAAGAGGAACAAGCCACCAACTAAAGCACAAAAGAAAAGTACAATGTCAACTTACCTAAAACACATGGCTGGTTACAAGCAAAGTCAATTGAAGAACAAGTTATTTGTAGAAATTCAGAAGTTATTTGATAAAGCCATGACAAGGGTAAACATGTTTGTTGATAAGGATACTGAGTTGGTGAAAGAGAGCTCAAAGAAAGCTGAAGTAGAGATGGCACAAGAAAGTAGTTCTAAGAGAGCAGGAGAAGAGCTAGAACAAGAGGTAGCAAAGACACAGAAAATGGAAGAAGATAAAGAGAAAGAAGATCTTAAACAATGCTTTAAGATTGTCCAAGATGATGAAGTGGCAATTGATGCTATACCTCTAGCTACCAAGCCTGCACCCATCATAAATTTCCAGATTCATAGAAAAGGAAGGAATGGATATTATGAAATAATAAGAGCTGATGAAAGTGCCAAGACATACTTATTATTTAGTCAACTGCTCAAAGAGTTTGACAAAGAAGACTTGGAAAATCTATAGAAGTTGGTTAAGGCCAAGCATGGGAATACAAGGCCAGAAGAAGGCTATGAAAGAGTGCTATGGGGAGATCTAAACACTATGTTTGAACATCATGTAGAAGATCTAATATGGAGGAATTTACAAGGAAAGAAAGTATTACTTTGAAGGCTATATGATTCATGTAGAGTACACTTTGTGAGGTTTGAAGATATGCATGTCTATATGCTAGTAGAGAAGAGATATCCCCTTACACCAGCAACAATCACTGATATGCTGAATAAGAAGCTGAAATCTGACTATTGGAATGAAATGTGTTATCAGCTTCTTAAGCTTATGACAAAATAGCTCAAGAAACAGTAAAGTGTTTGGAAGCATCCTCCTAGTGATTGATAAGGCTTTTAATGAAGAAACTTGATAATTTTGAAGATAAATATCAAGTTTAGGGGAGGATTATTAGGATTAAAAGCCTCTTGATGTTGTTTGGAAGTTACTACTGCTAAATGGAAGTTAAGACTGTTAATGTATTAGTTACTGCTGCTAAGTATAAATTAGTGATGTTAGTAATCTTAATAAAAAATATGCTAAGTAATTAGTACTGCTAGTGAACGTTACTACTGCTAGTGTATATTAGTACTGCTAGTTACTACTGCTAGTATAAGTTACTACTGCTAGTATATGTTACTACTGCAAGTTACTACTGCTAGTGTAACTTAGTACTGCTGATGAAGATTGAAGAAAACTTTCTAAGTAGTTAATGATGCTTGTACACAGTTAGTGCTGCTAGTACAAATGTTACTACTGTTGGTGTGAAAGTTATAACTTCTTAAAGATTACAACTGCTGGAAGAGTTTATGCTGACAGAGAAGAGATCAAAGACTTATTAGAGAAAAGATAAAGATTGCTTATGTGATAAGTATGAGATATTTTTGTAAAAGATACGTATAAGTTATTTGTTTAGAAGATCATGATAACTTAGGAAAATATTGTAAGCCGGTTAGGACTCCTTGGTATATAAAAGGAGGTCCTAGGGCATAGAGTTAGATATCTAGAAATCATTTGTTTTGATATCGATATAGCTTCAAGGTTTTGTAACCCTAACACTATTAAGAGTGTTCGTATTATAATAAGGCTGAAATTTTGGTAAACTATTTTGTGTTAGGTTTAAGAAAAAGACTCGGTCACCCCATGTATTTTCATGTTTAGCATCGCTCGTAGTTTTGTTAGTAATAGTATGATTTATGGTGTTGGGTCGGGTCTTTACCCACTGTAAGCCCACACCATAGCCCGTTTCATAGGCATTTTGTAAGACATATTTAAACCCTTTCCACACATGGAGAGGGTGTTGGAAGAAATCATTTTACACACACTCTTTAGTGTGTTTTACATATTCTCTCCATCCATCTCTCTCTCTCTAACTTTCTCTCTCTAGTTTATATTGTGTGAAATCAAGGAACCTACAATTGGTATCAAGAGCCATGGGGGTGGATAAGTGATTTTTTTTGTGGTAATTTTTAGCTTAATAGTTCAGTTTATTTTAGTTTATAAATCATTCGGCATATTTTTTTTCCATTATTATCTTTTTCTTCTTTCTTTCGCAGCTTAATCTGTACCCTAAGTTGGGTTAATAATTTTTTTTGGGCTGTTAAATACTATTGTGAACGTATTTGGGCTAACCAAGTTCAACAGATTACGTTTTTTTGTTTTTGTTGGTTGCTTATCTCTACAAACTGTTTGAAAAAAAAACTTTTACTTTTGGTATTTTTTTTTATATGTAGGTTTGAATACGTGTTCTCTTACTATATTTCTTTTTGTTCACATGCTTGTTTTTCATATAAAAAGAAAGTGTGTGGCTTAAAGGTTCACTTTCGCAGCTTATTTCTTTAATCAGCTTATTTACACAAGCTCTTAAACGTAGCTTTGTTGGACACGGCCTTAGTTGGATTTTCTTATTTCTTGAAAAGCGTCACATTTCCTTAAGCTTATTTGTTAGCTTATTTGTTGTTCTTCTCGTGGCTTACAAGTTACAAGAAATATTGAAGAAACCTTCTTCGTTGCGGTTTGTGTATAAAGAGAAATTCTTGGCTGCATTTTGTGTTTCAAGGGGACAAGAGAGTACCAAGTGATAACGACTCATTGAAAGTGACTTGTGGTCCCAAAAAGTATGAACTGCGTTTTGTCCCTTCACATTGCGTTTTGTGTTTCTTTTTTTTTCAGGTTGCATTGCGTTTTGCCTTTAAGGAGTTGCGTTTTGTTACATAGGCATTGAGATTTGCTTGAGTGAAGACCTTTTTGTAAGCAAATACAACCGTTATGCTGCCAAAATTTTCCTAACGTTGCGTTTTGTATAAAGACAAACTGTGTTTTGTCCTTGTTGCGCTTTGAGTTCTTGCGGTTTGTCTCTACTTGTTACGGTTTGTCTCTAAGGGCAACATTGCGTTTTGTCCTAGAAAAGGATTGCGTTTTGTGTCTTGCGATTTGTACTTGACAGGGATAACAAAGCTTTGCGGTTTGTGTCATTTTCTAAATCGAAACTATACTCGAGTCCGCAATATATGCACGTGTAACATATTGATGGTAGGTTAAACGTTTAAGATTCGTGTTGTTTTGGTTTTTCGGGTTCGTGTTTCGGTTATCTACGGGACTTACAACTTATACCATCGTGATCGTGACATCGTTTCGATCAACGTGGTATATTTATTTTACACCGGCGATAACCGTACCGACCCGCGAGCTCATATTTGCAAACGTTTACACTTCATGAAATGCCAACGAAGAAGACAACTGATATAACGTGCATGATTTCTTTTCAAATTTAATAATATAGTTTAAATTTTCAAAATTTCTCTTTTCACCCTTAGATTTTCTTTAAGTTCATCTTTTAGCCCTTAGTTAAATAGATACATTTACTATTAACCCATAGTTTTTAATCTCTTTCACTTTTGACCTTTCATTTTCTAAATTTTTCCATATTACACATTTAGTTTTAAAACTTTTAATTTTAATTTTCTTTCATTGTTAAAATTTTTTACTTTTAGCCTTTTTTAATTTTCAAATTTTTTATTCAAAACCTTAGTTTTTACCATTAGTCCTGTGTCAACAAAGTATTACACCGCTAGTTTTTTTTTGTGATTTAATAAACCGTTAGCCACTTAAAGTTTAACGTTTGATCACCGTTAGTCATTTTAAATCATCAATCGTTAACAAAAGTTCAAGTTCTTCAACAACAACAAAGATTTTACTAACAACAAATCACAACAATTCATCATTCTTTCACGGTTTCTTCTTGATTTAGTAAAATCCCGTAAAAGATTATTCTTTTCTCGGTTTAAGTCATAGAATTGTAAAATCCCGTGAACTCAAATTCAAATTATCCACAACAACAATCACTTTACCTACTTAAGATCCTTCATTATTTCACACATCGTATTTCAATGGAATCTTTGAATTCAAATTCACAAGAGAGAGAGTTGTATCAATTGCAACAAATGCAACACAAAGCAAAGGAAAGTTGCATGAAATCTTTTCGACTACTTCAATCACATCTCCAGGTTCTTTCATACAATGATTTAAAAATCAATGGATGTTTCGAACGGGCATTTGTGACACTCTTTGAACAAGATGTTCAGACTTTCACAGGCATAATGTTACTAAACTTGGATCAACTAGAAAAGCAACTTGACAAAGATGAATTTCAAGGAGATAGATCTATGGTTGCCTTTTGCATGATCAACAAACAATTTCAGATGTTCATCGACTCGCAACTCACTTGGGATTATGATAGTCAAATGACAGAAAAGTATTTTGATGAATACACTGGAATCGAAGTTAAACAGTTTAGAGAAACACTACTCCTACACATGGGTAATGTTAAGAAGTCTCTTGCTGAAAGAACACGTCATAAAAGACAGTATGATAGAAGGGAGAATGAAAGACAGATGCGGTCAAGAGAGAGTAAGGTTGTTTCAAGTAAAGCATTGGATGCTAGTTTAGTTGTTATAGAATGCGGTAGGACAAAGTCAGATGAGCATATTACAAGCAGCAGTTCAGGGACTTATATCACACATGCGGTGGATGCAGATATCATACCAGTAAATGACCAAGTGCCATTTGCTGAGGTACAATTGACTGCTCAATATAATGTCCTTGCTAATGAACAACAACATACTTAGCAATCTGAGCCCATTTATGACACATATCTGTTGGAAAAGGTTGAGAGCAATACCACTCCTGATTCAACAAATATGTGTCATGTGGGAGGAGAGATTGACCAGGATGCTGAACAATATCAAGCAAAAAGTCCTTTGCTTAAAGCTGAGCTTGTCAAATCAAAAGAAATGATTGAAAAAGAAACATATAATGAACTTTCACGCAGGTTTTTATTACTTGAAAAACATTGTATTTCACTTGAAATTTCAATACAACATAAGGAAGAAAGTTTTCAAAGTAATAAACTATGTAAGAACCAGGATGCTCTTGAGTTTCGTGAATTTTTTGAGATAAATGATTTTAAAGCTCAGCTACAGGCCAAAACCACACTAATTTGCAATTTGAAGAATCAAATTAAAAGTGTGAAGGATGCAAGTAATGAAGCCAAAGTTAAAAATGATATAGATGTAATTAAAACTATTAACATCAAATTAGAACACAATGTGGCTAAATTACTGGCAGCAAATAAGCAATTACATAAAGAAAATGAGCATTTGAAACAGACTTACAAAGAACTTTATGATTCAATTAAAAAGATACGCTTTTAGAATAAAGACAATCGTGACTCTTAAATTTCTCAAATTAATCAAAAGTCTATTGAAAATGCTAATTTAAAAGCTCAGATTCAGGAAAAGGTTTTTGCAAATGCAACATTAAAAAATGAATTAAGAAAGTTAAAAGGAAATAGCGTGGATACTAAGTTTGCTAAACCATCAATCTTGGTGAAACCGGTTTTACAACCACTTAGAAACCAATCAGTTGTTAGACAACCGAATGCGTTTAAATCTGAACGACCTAACTTTCTAAAACCACGGTTTGCCTCCTAAGTTGATGTGAATAACGTTTTGTCAAAACCAGTCACTCCCCATTATTTGCCTAAAGTTCGAGAATATGTGCTTGCAAAAACTCATCACGTGATTGCACCTGGCTCATCTAGGAATAGTAAAAAAGTATCGTATGGTTCAAATGATATGGCTCATAATCACTATCTAGAGGAAGCTAGGAAAAAGGCACAAGAAATAAATAGGAATTCAAAACCTAGTGTGATGCATACTACTAGTCTACAAAACACTACTAATGGTAGCAAACCAAATCCTAGGAGCAACAATCAAATATCTAGGAGTTTGCCTTTATCTAAGAGTAGTTGTGGAATATCAAATGGTGTGTCGCTAGTAGATCACTCTAGGAATTCTAATTCCTTTTAAGATTCCAAACATTTCTTTTGTTCTACATGTCATAAATGTGTCTTTAATGCAAATCATGATGCTTGCATAACAAAATTCCTGAAAGAGGTAAATTCATGTGCTAAGGTTCAATCCCCTAAGACTAAAACCATCAACAAATCTGTTGAACCAAAGAGTCATACTTAGAAACATGGTAGGCAGATTGCTATAGGATAAAGGTTTTCTCCCAAGAAGTCTTCCGCTGTGCATGAGAAATCAAACACTCCTAGATCTTGTCTTAGGTGGAAACCGACGGGTAGAATTTTCAAGATTGCTGGTCTTAGGTGGATACCTACTGGAAAGATGTTCACCGATAACACAACCAGAGTTGACAGTGAACCTTTAAATGGTTCAATTGATGATATCACTAACTCATATGAATGCGATCAAACTCTTAATGTCAGTGCAGGTACTACTAACTTAAGTGCAGGTACATCTTGTAATCTTATAAAGGAAAGACTCAAAGTTTGGTTGCTGAAAAGACTGATATCTCATAAACCAGTGATTCAAGAGATTCAAATCTGATGCACATAGACTAAATGACGTCTGTTCACATCAGTTCAGGCCTCGCTCTTCAATGATAAATGACGTCTGTTCACATCAGTTTAGGCCTCACTCTTCAATGACAAATGACGTCTGTTCACATCAGTTCAGGCCTCGCTCTTCAACGACAAAATGACGTATGTTCACATCAGTTCAGGCCTCGCTCTTCAACGACAAAATGACATCTGTTCACATCAGTTCAGGCCTCGCTCTTCAACGACAAATGGCGTATGTTGATAACACTTCAGGCCCCGCTCCTCAAAGAAAAGAAAGGTGTACGCTTCAGTGCACTTTATCTTTAGAAGAAGAGAAATCTTCTTATTTACGAGCAGTCTTATCAACAACTTCTATAAGTTCTCATGCTCGTTCAGTCAACAAGTGGATCAACGTACATTAGCTTGTACTTTAATTCACTTGTTCATCAAAAATGGCAACAACATATGCAATTTTTGAGGGGGAGAAAAGTGAATATAATGAGATCAATGCGGTTTAATTCGGATAAGATCTTTTGATTATAAGTGTGCTCCCAGGCCTCAAACTTTCTCATGGATACATCAATTCAGGACTCATGCAAAACATAGTTTCTTCAACACCTTATGTTCTACCATCCAAGAAAGACTATGAGATCCTGTTTCAACCATTGTTTGATGAGTACTTCAATCCTCCACCACGTGCTGTTTCTCTAGATCCGGTAGCTGTTGCTGCTCAAGAGCTGTTGATCCAGTCGGTTCAACTTCGTCAACTACCATTGATCAAGATGTACCATCTGCTAGTACTTCACCAACAAATCAGGAAATTCAACCTCAAGTCATTCTTCAAGGTTCTGAAGAAATAATTCATAGACATCAAAATGCATAATTTGATAAGGCACCCCTCCTTCATAATCTTTCTTCAGACCCGAGTTCTGAAGAAACAACTTTATAAGGGGTCATTCCATCAAATTTGCATCATCTTAACCAATCGTTTGATACTCTCACTAAGTTGACAAAGAATCACCCATTGGAGAATGTTATTGGCGATCCTTCTAGATCGGTTTCGACAAGAAGTCAACTACAAGAACATGCCATTTGGTCCTACTTTGACGCAAATGACAATCCGATTCCATTCGGTGGGAAACGATCTGGTTGAGATCTACTATCTCAAAGGAAGAATAATGGTGGTAATTTTTCATGTATCCTATGTAAATAAGAAAATCATAAAAACCCAAAAAGATTTTTCAGTTTACTTAAATTTTTCAAAAACAAAATAGAAAAATATAAAACCAAGAAAATCAAATACAAAAATATAAAATAGAAAATACCAAAAAGAGTTTTCAAGACATGTCTTCTGCTTATCGATAACATTTACGGACCTAGAAATGTCATTCAATAATGACACGGGTCTTTAAATGAAGTTCGAGCAGAAGTTCAAACAGCTTTTAAAACATGTCTATATGGCTTGCTATTATTTCTGATATGCAACCTAGTTTTCAAAATGAGGAAAGCACGTCGCTAAAAAGACGGCTGTTCCTAACAACGAGTGATTAAGTTCTCCCGGGCATGGATTACATCATATCCGCGCACCCTCGATCTAATGTACACTTCAGTGCATTATTTCTTGATTAAGAAGAGAAGTCTTATTTTTAACCAAATGATTTTTCGTCTATGATTCTTCTAAAAATTATTTGTGTTACACGTGTTGAAAAAGGTGTTGTCGTTCAAAAACCAAATCAGTCATCTCAGTTTCTCATCATAAAAGATTTTAAAAGAATTTTCTATCACTCAAACAATGTCTACAACTCTTTAAATAGAAAACGGGACATTATTTGAGGGGGAGAAATGTGCTAATAATTCTTTCAAAATGATCTTTCAAACATGGAGTAAACAAAAAGGTTTGACAGTAACGGATCATGATTTAAAAGGGGAGTTAATGTATTTTAACTCATTTAAGCTTTAGATGTTACTTGTTTCATCCTTTAAGGTTTAGAATGCAACATATGGTAATTAGGAACTTACGCCTTTTGACTTGCAACTAGAAGGACCTAGGTTGCCATGGGTACAAGTTTTATAACCCGAATGATTTGTCTCAAATATATTGATTATAAATCATGTTCGGGTTAACCATTTGAAAAAGTGTTCTAATCAAATCAGAATCAGTTTTCGACATTACAAACAGAGTTTCAAGAAATTTTAAGCCCAAGTCGTGTACACTTGTAGGGTTCGCAAGCCCAATGTCACCCCCTTGTTTTTCTTTGTTCTTTACATAATTTCGAAGGCCCTAGCGACGAAATGTCATGAATTTGACTTATGTACGCGTCGGGTTCTACATGCAAGTTTATGTGTATCTTTTATAAAAAGGTTTATGCGTGCCATAGGTCTCGTTTGCCTATGGATGAGAACGTGAAGTTCCTTGTTTACTTGTTACGCGTACGTGACATGCATGGTTGAAGTCCATGCATGTTCACGTCTAACTTGACGTGCTACATAAACAAAAGAAAACCAAACGTGACTCTCGTCACAATGGCCGAGTACTAGCGAAGTGAGTTGGGCCAAACACATATGAACCTTGTGGTTCATGTGTATGTGACTTGCATGGTTAAGCCGTGCTTGGTTACTATCTCGGCTCATACCACCATACTCAATGTGAACTAGTGTCACGTATATAAGTAAAATGAAGTTAAACTAGTAAGGTACCGAGGATAGCTTACTTACAATAGTCCTAAGCTCGGAGAATGTCGAGTAAGTGAGAGTAGACCCAAAATATGACCAAAAGGAAAACCCTAGCTTTTAACAAGCTTTTTAATGGTTGAACCCTAACTCTTGCCAACACCTTGTATGCGAATTCCTAGTGGGTGTTTTCTTGGAGAGCAAAGTAGGAATAGCAAGAATGAATGGTGTGCTTTGTTTGGCTCGGCTTAGTGTATGCCGAATGAAAGAATTGGTGTTCTTGTTTGAGAGAGTTTTTAAGAGATGATAAGGAGTGTCCTAGCTAAATGGTAAATGGGGTTTTATATGTCTTGGGTTTTCCTAACTCTTGCCTAACTAAACCGCACCCTT
>BQNB010035418.1:0-50882 GCA_026074375.1 Tanacetum coccineum | reverse complement strand
ACAATTAATTTAGAAAAAACACAAGTTAAAATGAAATAGTCTTAGTTCAAAAGCATATTTAAATTTAAGAAAAAAAGATTTTCCCTATATTTATTAAATCACATATATTACACTTAATACAATTATACATTTAAACGAAGGAAATCCTCGACCTTTTTTAAGGCTGCAACATCGGTTGGCAAGATGCAGCAAACTTTTATCAGTCTCGGATTATTATTCTTACTGTGGGCCTTCTTTTGAAGACTGCCACATCGGTTGTGAGCCGGCAAGAGGCAGTAAACTTTTATCAGCCCACAGTTTTTTTTATTATTATTACTACCTCAATTTTTTTTATATTACCACGATATAGAGAAAATTTCTTTTTAGAAAATTTAAGTATAAATTTAAACGAAGACTAAATAAATTATTGTTATCGACTATACTTCAAAAATTGTTGATTTAGGCTTAATTTTCAAAAAGAGCACGTATTATTAGACCGGTTAGAAACTTATGGGAGAAAAAGCCACAAACTACACTTATGAGCTCTTAAGATTTCCAACTAATACTTGTTTAGCATCTAACTCATAATTAACTATATCATTTCTCGTTCTTAGCAAATTTAAAATCTTTAATAAAAAGATCCGCAAATGCTTAGTCAAATAAACTAGCTTAGACAAGTTTATAAAGGTTAAGGGACAAAGCTAAGAGCTCAACACGCTCGATCGAGTCAAAATTTATTCTTATTTTACCCAGCAGGAAAGTAAACATTGTGACAAAACACTTATTTTATTTTTGAATTTTTTTATTTTTTTTCATTTTTTTGGTATTTTGGTGGTAAAAACGGGATTACGTGAAAACAACGACTGCATGCACAATCAAATCAATAGATCCTCCCCATACTAGAATTGAACATTGGCCTCAATGTTTTAAGAAGGGTCTTTACGTAAATCTAAAGCTGTTTATTAAGTATGCTCAAAGATAAACGTTAGTCGATAAGATTTAGGATATTGGATTCCCATAATCATGCAAAGGATTGAAGCTCGAGTGAACAAAGGACAAAACCACGAGCACGAGATGCTTCATAATCCGGGGCAATCCTGGACATACAACAAAAACCACAAAACACGAGAAAGGAAAAGGCGAACCTCCTCACATAACATTTATTCATTACTATTATTATAAATATATTAGGATAAGCATGGGTTGCCACCCACGAAGAGCTTGTTTAAGGTCACTAAGCTTGACCTGTCCCCGAATTTAGTTGTCCATAGGGAAAGTTTGGAGATCCGGGACAACCATAGGTGGTATGTCCCCTCCAAAGTAGTGTTTAAGTCTATGACCGTTCACCTTGAAGTTTAGTCCGTCGGTTTGAGATAACTCGACGGTGCCATAAGGGAAAACTTGGGCAACGGTGAACGGTCCGGTCCAACGGGTTTTTAGTTTACCCAAAAAAATATTTAATCGAGAATTGAAGAGAAGGACTCGATCACCAACGTTGAAAACGCGGTTCTTAATCTTGGAGTCATGAATCTTCTTCGTTTTCTCTTTGTAGATTAACGAGTTCTCGTAGGCTTGATCCCGGAGTTCATTTAATTCATTCAATTGAACTTTCCGGTGATCACCCGTGGTCTTAAGGTCAAAATTGCAATGTTTCAAGGCCTAATAGGCCTTGTGTTCAAGTTCGATAGGAAGATGACAAGCCTTTCCATACACTAGCTTATAAGGAATGCACCCGATGGGTGTCTTGAATGCGGTACGAAAGGCCCACAAGGCGTCATCTAACTTATCGGACCATGAAGCACGATTTTCACCTACGGTCCTTTCCAAGATACGTTTTAAACCATGATTGAAACCTCAACTTGCCCACTTGTTTTTGGGTGATACGCGATGGAGAGACGGTGAGTAACTCCGTATTTAAGCATGACCTTTGCAAATTGGTCATTGCAAAAGTGGGTACCGCGATCACTAATGATAGCACGAGGGGTCCTAAATCGGGCGAATAGAGATTTTAAAATTTTGCAAACAACTCGGGCATCGTTAGTGGGGAGAGCTTTTGCTTCAACCCATTTTGACAAGTAGTCAATGACCACGAGAATGTACTTGTTCCCTCGTGAAGACGGTAACGGTCCTATGAAATCGATGCCCCACACGTCAAAGATCTCGCACACTTGAATTGCATTTTGAGGCATTTCATTATGTTGCGAGATTTTGCCTTGACGTTGACAAGCGTCACACCGTGTGACCAAGTCATGGGCATCTCGATAAATAGTAGGCCAATAAAATCTAAAATCAAAGACTTTTTTAGCGGTGTAGTTGGCACCATGATGTCCCCCGATGGGTCAATTATGGCAAGCCGTGAGGATATCAATGGCTTCTTGGCCGGAAACACATTGCCTAATCATTTGATCCGCACAAATTCTAAACAAGTAGGGGTCGGCCCAAAAATAATGCTTCACGTATTTGAAGAATTTTTTCTTTTGTTGGGACGACATCCCTTTCACAATAAAATTCCCCGCATGGTAGTTTGCAATGTCGGCAAACCATGGGGTACTCGAATCACCACGAAAGGTAACCATCCCAAGTGTCTCGAGAGGAAATGTTTCCGTAATTTCCTTTTTCTCAAGATCACTTTGATGGGGATTTTCTAGTCTTGACAAGTGGTCGGCCGCGAGATTCTCCGATCCTTTTTTATCACGAATAATGACATCTAATTCTTGGAGTAGGAGAATCCACCGGAGCAATATTGGCTTAGCATCTTGCTTGGCAAGAAGATATTTGAGAGCCGAGTGGTCCGTATACACTATGGTCTTTGACAAGACTAAGTAAGGCCGGAATTTCTCGAAAGCATACACCACGGCTAATAACTCTTTTTCCGTAGTGGTGTAATGTGCTTGAGCATCCGTCATGGTCTTACTTGCATAGTGTATAGGCTGAAAATGTTTGGTCTTACGTTACCCCAAGACTGCCTCAACTGCAAAGTCACTAGCATCACAAATAATTTCAAAGGGAAAGTCCCAATCGGGGGCAACTAATATCGGGGCTTCGGTTAACTTTTTCTTAAGTATATTAAACGATTCAATACATTCTTTAGAGAAGAAGAACGGGGTCTCTTTTTCTAGAAGACGGGTCATTGGCCGAGCGATTTTTGAGAAATCTTGAATAAATCGACGGTAAAACCCGGCATGTCCTAAAAAACTTCTTATTCCTCTAACCGTGGTGGGATGAGGTAATTTTGCTATCACATCAACTTTGGCCTTATCGACCTCAATCCCGGACTTTGAAATCTTATGTCCTAGAACAATGCCTTCTTTTACCATAAAATGGCATTTCTCCTAATTTAGAACTAAATTAGCGTCTTCGCACCGTTTGAGCATTTTGTCTAAATGGGAAAGGCATGACGAGAAAGAATCCTCAAAGACCGAGAAATCGTCCATAAAGACCTCCATTGTTTCCTCGATCATGTCATAGAAAATGGCCATCATGCACCTTTGGAACGTGCCAGGAGCATTACATAAGCCGAAAGGCATGCGTCGGTAGGCAAACGTCCCATAAGGGCAAGTGAATGTGGTCTTCTCTTGGTCTTGCGGGTCAATAGGAATTTGAAAGTATCCTGAGAAACCATCTAGAAAACAATAGTATTCGTTTCCCGCGAGTCTCTCAAGCATTTGGTCCATAAACGGTAACGGGAAACGATCTTTACGAGTGGCATCATTTAACTTTCGGTAGTTAATGCATACACGCCATCCCGTAACTAATCGAGTAGGTATCAACTTATTGTTTTCATTTTCAATTACGGTCATACCGCCCTTCTTTGGCACACAATGAACGGGGCTAACCTACGGGCTATCGGAGATAGGATAAATCAATCCGGCATCAAGGAGTTTGATAACTTCCTTTTTGATAACCTTATGAATTTTTGGGTTCACCCGTCTTTGATGTTGAATTGCCGTTTAGAGTCATCCTCCATTAATATTTTGTAAGTACAAAATTGAGGGCCAATGCCCTTTATATCGGAGATTTTCTAAGCGATGGCACACTTGTGTGACTTTAATACCATTAGAAGTCGGACCTTCTCTTCTTTTAAGTCTTTAGCATTTATGACGGGTAGTTTATCGGTGCCCTCCAAAAATGCATACTCAATATGAGAAGGTAGATCCTTGAGCTCAAGCTCCGAAGAATCATCAATAGAAGATTTTACGATTTTAAGTTCCTCAACATGAAGTTCTTTCGGAGGGAGAGGAGATGATGGATCATCGTTTAATAACTTCTCGAGTAGAAGAAGGTCTCCCTCCGGATCAAAGTCGTCATTATCAATTCCCGGTGGAATTGAATCGTTTGTAAGACAAGCTTCGATTTCTTCTAAAATGAAATCACCTTCCTCAAAAGGTGTGAGAGAGAGGGAAGAAGTAGAAAGGATAGGATCTAAAGACGGAGTGGGATTGCCACTCGTAGAACTATCCGAGAATCCGAGCACTTCTTGAGCATACTCCTCACAAGCTACGTCGATGACATCGATTCGATTAATCGACACAACATCATTGTAGGAGTATCTCGAAGTTTGACCAACTTTAAAGGTTATGGCTTCATCATCAACTCGGAGAGTTAATTCTTCACCATAAACATCAATCAAAGCATGTGCCGTCCTCAAAAAGGGTCTCCCGAGAATTAAGGGAACCCGAGGATCGACAACATAATCAACGACTACGAAGTCGGCCGGAAAATGGAACTTTCCTACTTTTACAAAGACATCTTCGGCAATACCGGATGGACTAGTAGTCGATCGGTCTGCAAGTTCAAGAATCATTTGAGTAGGAGTAAGTTCGGGGAGTGAGAGCTTCTTCCATATGGAAAGATGCATCAAGTTGATGCTTGCACCAAGATCGGCCAAGGCTAAGCATTCAACTAACTCCGGAAAATCACATGGAATAGGAAAGTTGTCGGGGTCTCCAAGTTTTTCGGGCAACTTTTTTAGGATAACCGCCGAACAATTCTCATTCACCGGTGTTTTGGCAAAGTCAAACAATTTTTCTATGTTATTAAGGAGACTTTTAAACATTGAAGCAGATTTCAGCATATGTAGAAGAGCATCCGCGAAACTGAGCTCGAAATGTAATTCCTTAAAGATTTCAACAAATTTCGAAGCTAGATTATCATCTTTTTCATGGAGCTTTTGTTTGTTGGCTCTCGAAAGATAAGGTATAGACGGTTTAGGCTTAAGAGCAACAACGGGCTCATCAATCGGAGCTTGAATTTGGACAACCAAAGGTTGGATGTTTTTGGTACTCGGTTGCACCGTATCCTTTGTCACCTCGGGTTCTCGTTCCACCACCTTGGGAAGAGGTATAATTGGAGGTCCATCATAAGAAATACCACTTTGGGTGGTGATTGCTTTTAAGTCACCTCTCGGGTTAGCAACGGTGTTGCTAGGAACTGAACCCGAGCCTGAAGAAGAAGCGGTATTCATTTGGAAAAAACTAGCCATCATATTCTTAAGCTCGTTGGTTTGATTCGACATTGAAGTTTGTATTGAAGTTTGCACTTCATTCCTCAATTCATTTTTCACATTATTAATTTGATTTTGCATGGCTTTTATATTAGTATCAATTATCTTCTTGTAATTTGACAATTCATTCGAAGGAGCAACTTGAGTTTGCTAAATCGGAGCTTGATAACTCGGATTTCGTTGATTGTTTCCTCAATTTTGATTGTAACTTTGATTGTACCGGGTTTGATTATTTTGCACATTCGGTTGTGCAAAACCCGGTGGTCGAATTTGGTTAGCTACACTTTGAGGACGGTATCCGGTATTTCCTTGATTATAGTTCAATGCGGCTGCTAAAACATATCCTTGAATATTATCTTAATATTCTGGAAAAATGTTGCCATCGATGGCAAGACATTGGTGGTAAGGATGCGGTCCCCCACAAGTAACACAAATTTCATCGACTGCTTTCACGGAAGCGGGAGGAGAAGATTTCTGATGAAGCATAGCCTTAACGGCGTCGACAAGAGCGGCAATCTTGAGAGAATGAGGGGTAGAAGAAGAAGAAGCATTCGTATTCACTTTTGAAACAATCGGGTTGTTCCGTGAATTGCGAACTTTTGACTTGTTTTCAATAATTGTCAAAGCATCCCGATGAGTTTTAGTCAAAAGATTGCCACCGGCGGCGGAATTCAAAGAATCTTAATCGGTTGGGGTCAAAGCATTATAGAAGGTATCAAGTTAATGTAACTCTGTAAAACCGTGATGTGGGCATGCTCAAAAGAGATCCTTGAAACGGTCCCATGCCTCACAAAATGATTCATCAAAACGTTGTTGAAAATTCGTAATTTCATTATGGAGATTTGTGGTTTTTGAAGGAGGAAAGAATTGGTTAATAAACTTGGAAACAAGATCTTCCCAAGTAAGAATAGAACGAGGGGGTTCTTTTTCGAGCCAAATCCGGGCTGCCCCCTCGATAGAAAATGGAAAAAGCATAAGCTTAATTGAAGAATTAGGCACATCTCTATACTTAATTATGGAAGTAATCTTGTTAAACCAACGAATGTGAGCATGTGGATCTTCTTTCTCAAATCCGTAAAATTGTTTTGAAGTTACAAGATTTAGAAGACCATGTTTAAGCTCAAAATTCTCCGCGAGAATAGCGGGAATAACAATAGCATCTCCGTAACCCTCGGTGGGTGCTTGGAGTAATTCCGCCATAGTACGTTGATCGGCCATCGTAACTACGGGACTCTCTTCAAGAGAAAACGGTTTGACTCTTTGCTTGGAACGTCTACGATTACGACGATTCGGAATCATAGAAGTAGGATTCGTAGAAGGTTCACCAACGGATTTTGACGAATAGCGAGTTTGCATACACTAAGAACAAAATAAGAGAAAATAAAAAAGAGAAAAATATTTTTGTAACCGATAATCAAACAAGTGTACGGTAGCTCTCTAGAAAACGCACAAAGAAGCGGAGGAGCGGGTAAGCGCGAAGCGTTTTAAAAACCTTCTCCTTTCGGGTCGAAGTTCGTAGGATCAACCCTCCTTATACCTCTCTTATAGTTTGTAATCTAAAGGTGAGCCGAATTCACAAGTGACACAACGGTTGATTTTGTTGTTTTTCAATTTTTTTTGGTTTTTTAAATACTTTAGGAAAAGTATTTTTGGTTTTTTCTAATAAATCTACGAAAATAAATCGAGAAAAATAAAATGTTTTTTGTATTTTTTTTTAGTTTCAAAAGAAAACGATAAATTCACGAGGAAGGGTCTTCAAATACTAATCTTCAAACGTAAACACGATAATTGCACACACTTCTTCGGCAGCGGCGCCAAAAATTTGATAATCTTTTAATTATATATATACATATAATAATTACTTAATACATGTATAGTATATAACAAAAATAATCAAATAATAAGAGTAAGTATTCCGAAAGGTTTTTTAGAAAATTACTTTTAACCAAAGTAAAATTCAAAACCCTCCCGAGTCGTATCCCGACGAGGCGTGAATTAAGATTCGTGATTAAATTTGTGATCGCGTGATTTGAATGATCAAAGATTGATTTGGATTCTATTTCTACTAATAACATGTAAAAAAACAAATAAAGGCAAGCTAAAAACGAAAGCAATTAAGGTTAAGACACGAAAACGATAACGGGTTCCTAAACCCGAGCCGTAAATACCTAAATTACCAAAATTTAATCCTAAAAAATGAAAATTTAATTTTTAAAGGTCCTAAATGATTAAAAATAATTTTAGAAAAAAGAATTATATTTTTTTGACATTTATTTTATTTATTATGAATTAAAAACACTTTTAATCTAAAAATATTATTAAAAATAATAAACTAATTTATAAAAATCTGAAAAAAATAGGAAAAGTACTTTGAACAGTTTAGAATCTAGGAAAATAAAAAGACCCGAACAGCTTATCGCAATAAGCTGAAAATAAGCCCAAAAGGGATTGTAGGCAAAAAGGGAAAAAACCCCTTAAATACCAAGTGGCCTAAGGATCTTATGTAAAAGACCCAAGGGCGCAGATGATAGTGTAGGTGTGTGTTAAAGTGTTGGTAGAGTTAAGGTAGAGGTCTCGGGTTCAACCCTTAAGACTTCCCTTAATTTCTAATATTTTTATTTTGCAAAAGTTTTTAATGAAAAACCTTTTGAACTTGAAAATAAGCAACTTTTTTGAAATGACTTTTTATAAAAACTTAAAAATAAGCTAGAAATTAGCTGAAAAAGGTGGCAGATTCACTTTAAAGCTTAAAAGCTTTAACACTCAACTGTTTTGACACATAAACCTTAATAAGCTCACACTTAGTCCAAATAAGCTACTAAAGGCTTAATCCACACTTATTAAGCAAACCTAAACCCAGAATAAGCAATTCCAATAAGCCATAAGCTCAGAAATCCAAATTAGCTTTTTAACTAAAAAAAACTAAAAACAGTCTAATGAGGCAACTTTAAGCTAATTTTTAAGGTACTATATCATTAAGCTAATGTCTAAAAGCTAAAAATAGATAGAGCTAGTACTACTAATATAATAAAGAAAGAAAAATTCAAGCAATTTGAATAACGAACAGAAGAAAAAGACTTATGAAAAAGGTAGTTTAACTAGAACTATGTTTTTGGTTTTTTTTATCATGTTTTAGAAAAGACTAAATGGCTTTTTCAGCCTTAAATTTAAGCTAGTAAAAGAAAGCTAATTTCAAAAACAAGCTCAAACAGATTGAGCTTATAGCACAATGAGCTTGTGCTATGAAAATCAGATTCTAAAACAAACTTATACTATCTAAATTTGAAGATCAAAAAGTGGTGTTCAAACTTTTAGAAAATTGAAAACTAACTTTGCTGTTTTAAACAAAACTAAAAATAACAATACCAACCTATTAGACTTTGTTTCTAAAGCATATTATGACCAAAATGAAGTATGAAAAATACCTTAAAACAACTTAAGAACCAAATCCTAACATATAAGCAGTTTAAGAAGATTTCAAAACCACAGATTTTAAAAAATGATAAAATAACCCTTAAAACTTAATTTTAAACTTTAAAAACTTTTGAAAACTGATTTAAACAATTAAAAAGACTTGACAAAGTTGGATTTTAAAACACAAATGAGCTCAAACAACATTAACTTAGGTTAATGCTGCTTGTCCCAAACACCCCTTTAAAAACATAAAATACGTTTTAAGCTAAAAAAAACTTAGAAAACTTATAAAAACTGAAAACAGGTTAAAACTAAGGTTAAATAAGCACAAATAAGCAATTAGAAAACAAAGATAAGCAATTAAAATAAGCAAACCAGATTAAGCAACTTTAAGCTAAATAAGACAGTTTATACGAAAAGTTTAAACTAATGAGATATAAACAAACAATAAGCACTAAATATTAATAAAAGACAATAATAAGCATAAATAAGCAGTTCTAAACAGTAAATAAGCACTACATAAGCAATAAGCAGATTTAAGCTAAAATAAGAAAAAGAGAAGAGTACCTTGCCCTTTGCTCTAAACAAGGGCAAATAAGCTCTCAAGGAGCTGATCTACAAGCTCCAGCTTATCATAGATAAGCTGGTAAAACCCATAAGCCCTTCCATGTTGGGCTTATCATCCAAAAGCTTAAAACAATTATTTTTGAGTAAAAACAGCTTAAACACTATAAGCTATGGAAAAGCTTATATTGCTTAAGTAAACAGCTTAAGTAAAATATAACAAGAGCTTAACAAAACATTTTCAAAACATAAGATGCATTAACATAAAAACAGAATTTTAACATAAAAACTCAAACTTTCATTAAACTTTTAAAACATTACAATACTTGAAAGAAAGTTACAATAAGCTAACTAATATAAACTGTAAATTACAAGAAGAAAAAAAAGATGCCCTAATGTCCCTATTTATAGATGAAGGAGAAGGTTCTAGGTCTTGGACTTGTGCTTCTTCTGTGAGATGGATGAGAGTGCTATCCAAGTAATTCAACCTTAGCCCTTGAATCCTCTTTGTGCTTCTTTGAGCTTCATCATAACCCTTGATTTCATCTTGTCCAATCAACCTTCATCGGATTGCCACCGTGGCTTGTCTTCTTCTGGGGGGTGGGGTTTGAGTGGGTTTTGTCTGGCTGCAGAGAAAAAGAGGGAAAGAGACGGGTAAATAGTGATTGGGGATTAGTGGGATTTGTGGGAAATTTTTATTATTGTTTAATTTGGGTGTTTTGGGATAACGATGTTAAGGGAGAGTTAGGTGTAGGGACTAACGGTGTAAAGGTTTAGGACTAGGGGTGAAAAGGATAAAGGACTAATGGAGTAATGAGTTAACGGGTGTATGGTTAAGTGTTTGTTGGGCTTATATTGATTGGTTTGGGCCGGTTTAGTTACGGATTGGACTTGGACTTTTTTAACTTGTAAGACTTATAGATAAAGGCATAATTGGCTGGCCGGCCTATTAAATGGGTGCGGGTTGGCCCATTTAAGATAAACACTTCTTCGGCTTTGACTTTTCACGCTCATTCCATTCCCATGCTTGGTTTTGTTGTTTTGGCTTTGTTTTTTGTCCTTTAGTGAATATCCGATACCTGCATAGTATACAAAGCAAAACAAACATATATTTGGTAATTTTATGTCCGTTTTTTGTCATTTAAGCTCATTTTATTAGGTTAAAGGTATGTGTAAATAAGCACATACCAATCATACTCTTCAAATCTTCATTATCATGTTTATCCTTTAAGCTTCTTGGGTCATGATCTAAAAACATCTCGGGAGGGAGATTAGGGATAATGTCCTTAATAAGCAAACTCTCAAGATAGATTGTGTCTCCCTCCGAGTCATAATAATCGTCCTCAGCATACGTAGAAACATCCATATCAAGAAAAGCATCGATCTCATCAATATCGCCTCCTGGGTCGAAACACTCATCCTCATTAGCATCGAAAAGAGATGTGACAAGCAAAGCCGGCTCATCAAAGTTAGAAACATAAGAGTCCTTGTTCTTGATGTCCTCTAACACCTCATTAAAAAAAGGATTTACGTCACTAGAGATGTACTCGTCATCAAATTCAAAAAGAGAGTTCGAATAAATTTTAAAATTTTCTTCCGGAACATCCTCCTCAGGAAGTGACTCGTCATCACTAAAGGTAAAATCATTATTAGCATCGAAGATAGGATTAGAAAAAGTCACGTAATTACCACAAAAAGGCAAATTACACTCTTTCTCACTGTCGGTCGTATCCTCGGACTCCCTTGGGATTAGGACAAGGTCCTCAACACTAGACTTTATGAATTCGTTCGATTCCTTTTCAGGAATAGTGCGAAGATCCTCATCCCCCATGATGAGAGAATCCTCAGGCTCCATAGTCGGTAAGACGGTTGTGATTGCAATAGACAGAGGAAGTTGAGAAATAATTTCATTCAAAGGAATATTACTCTCCTCGTCATTATCGTCATCATAGTAAATAGATATGAAACGTCGCGAAGGCTCGGCAGTATAAGTACTAAGATTAGCCGCCTGCTCTCGTTGCCGAAGCTCTTTCTCCTTAGTGATTTTCTCAATTTCAATACTTATTATATTGAAATTATCCTTAAGCTTATAAATCTTAATTTTACATTCCCTTCTATAATGAATATCTATTCTCTCATTACGATAATCTTCAATCTGAATTTGATTAATCATACTTCGCATTTCCTCTAAATACTGTTGCTTCTGAACCTCCATATCTTGGATACTCATTTTTTGAGGAGGTGATTGATTGATGAAATACTGCGAGGGTCGGTCAAAACCGGAATAGTTAGAATTATAGCTAGGATTAGGCTCAAAGTAGTTTTGATTCATCGGTTGACACTGAAAACTTTCATGAGGACCCCTACAGTTTTCACAACAAAGATATTGTTGTGGAAAACTCGGTGAATTTTATGGATAATAATTATCACCAAAGTTTTGATTGTAGCTCGGTTCCTACTCATAGACAAGCGGGAACCGTGGTGGACAATCATAACCATAGTGAGAATCGTTCCCACATAACTCGCACGAGTATGTCTCAACATAGTGCTGTGGTGGTTGATCATAAAAGTCGGGTGTATTATCGTAAGGAAAAGGATTAGGGTCATGGACAAACTCGTTTTCGGCTCCTACAATGCTACAACTTGGACAATTTCCATCGTTAAAAGGACCACCACAGTATAAGCAACTCTGCTGAGCCATAAATCGTTCAAAGTTCTGCTAAAGTTTTGCAAATTCTGCTTGAAAAGCTGCTCCCGTGTCGGACCTCGAGTCTGTCTCGTAGTTGTGGTGTGGAAGTGGGTTAGAAAAATCAGGAGTTTGATTATAAGAATTTGGATTAGAGTCGTAGACGGGCTCATCTCCGAAACTCACATTGGTACAATGCCGACAATTTCCACTGTTAAACGGACCTCCACATCACGAGCACCTCGAAAACCAAGACATGTTGAAGAATTATCGGATAAGAGGGTAGAGAGACTAAGAATTAAACGAATAAGAGGATAGAGAAGAATATTTATAGATTTTTAAAATAATACATAAGGAAAAGAAATTAAAGAAAGAAAAATATTTTTGGTAACCGATAGTCAAAGGTGCACGGTAGCTCTCTAGAAAACGCACAAAGAAGCGGGGGAGCGGGTAAGCGCGAAGCGTTTTAAAAACCTTCTCCTTTCGGGTTGAAGTTCGTAGGATCAACCTTCCTTATACCTCTCTTATAGTTTGTTAAACTAAAGGTGAGCCAATTAAACAATTGACAACACCATTTATTTTTTTGGTTTTTTAAATTTTTTTGGTACTTTTAATACTTTAGAAAAAGTATTGTTGGTGTTTTAATAAATTCACAAAAATAAATTGAGAAAAATAAAATATTTTTGTATTTTTTATAAAAAAGAAAATGAAAATAATAAAGAAATGTAAAATATATATATTCATAAAAAACGATAACTTCACGGGGAAGGTTTTCAATGCACTAATCTTCAAACATTAACGCGATAATCGTAACACACCTCCCCGGCAGCAGCGCCAAAAACTTGATTCAGCTAATTTAGTTATATATATATATATATATATATATATATATATATATATATATATATATATATATATAGTGAGACTTTCTTTTCAGAACCATTCTTAGTACGAGAACTAACAGAACCACTAAAAACATGCATGCACGCCTTCAATAATTGTATTTTTTGAACATATGTTCTAAAAACAACATATATGTTTTAAAAAAACATAGTTGTTCTAAATAATTTGATAAGAAATTAGAAATACAAAATTTTTCTTTGAAGGTGTGCATGTATGTTCTTATAAGGCGTGCAACAACAATATTGTGGCCGTGTGTAAGGTTTTTGTGAAAGAAGAGGAAGAGTTCATGATGATACTGAAGAACATAGGTGGATTCTTACGAATATTGATGATTTTCATCTATTTTTTTGATTTTTAAAAGGCGTGCATGTAAGTGTTATTACCTAATAACACACATCATTCACTTGATCAAGTAGAATCCACAAACTCATCTTAGTCCATTTAAAGTCCTTTTTATTTAAAGGTTTAGAATGTCACTGTAATAGGTAAACATGTTGGTTTTAGAATATTTGTTGTTCTAAATATATGCATGAAAAATATTAATATTACATCATGTTTTTTGGCTGAAAAGTTCAAGTACTTTCCTGCACTTTTGTATCTGAGGTTGGATAATTTTCTAGAGGCTCTAGTGCACTTCATTTACAGATGGAATTGATAAGATGAGTTAGTGGATCCTACTTCATCAAGTCAAAAGTGTCTTTTTTTCTTCTTTTTTTTGTTTTGTTAAACTTTTTTGATTTACCTATTTTACACTTGAAGATGATAATAAGCTAGAAACGACCTATATGGATCGAAACTACCACCTTTATAATCACTATCATATAAGTGACAGAAATAAGCTATATTTCAAATTGGTTGTAATGCCTTACCTCAGGAATGGAATCAATAAGTCCATTTGGTATCAGAATGACACCATAATTATAACCAAGATCTGCATGTTTCCAAATTACATTCGTTATGTAGTATGTGACCTTTTTTAGTGTCAGTTTTTGGGAGGGAACCTGTCGTGAGATAAAATCATGAGCAAAGAGTAAAATCCATGCTTTGGGAATTCAAAACATGAGTGTATAAGCTGAAGTATCATACTATAGTGTCATAACATTGAATAAATTTGATGGACCTGGTATTTGACATCAATGCGTAAATTCTGTTCACGTTAGATAAATTTAACAAATTGCGAATAAGCTTCCTAAAGAATTAAGCAACTAAATATTTTATATGGTGCACGTGCAGAAGTAGCGTTAGTACCTCCTATCTGATAAGCCGCAAAACTACATAAAACCATATAATTATCAACCTATATACCTCACAGTTAAAACTATGCTCAGAGCATGATTATAAAACACAATCATCCGACAAAACCTTAAACTTGGTTATAGATACCACACTCCTATAACATCTACACAACAAAAACACCATTTCAACCGTCAAAATTACATAGCCATTCCTACTCTTTTCATAACATCATTTGGAAAACATAAAAGACTAAATCATAGGCTTAAGAGGGTGTTTGGGATTGCTGAATTAAACCTGCTTATTTGGTTAAACATAGCCTTTGTGACTGCCTTTATGGTTGCATCTTGTTCTATGAATTGTGAATACACATTGATTGATGTGTGTTTGGAGCTTTCAATATGCCGTATATATACTGTTAAATTAGGATAAACCTATTATAAGTTATAATTATCTGATAAGAAAGTATATAACTGTTTTTTTTGGACTGGTATCTATTGTAGAAAAATTGCAAACTTATCTAAAAAGTAGTATATTCACATTACAAACTATGGAAAATTGATTCATAAATTATCTTCAGATTTTTAGGGATTGATATTTTCATAAAATAAATACCAAAATTAATGAAACAAAAAATTGACATTATTTACAAAAATTGAATACCGAAATTAAATTAGAGAAGTGATTCTCTTTTCATGCGTTTGTATATGTAAAATTGGAATTGATATCTTTGAAAAATTAATCCATAAATTATCTTTGATTTTACATGGATTGATATGGATTAATTCGTAAAAAATTCACATTATTTACAAAAATTGGATACCGAAATTCAATTAGAGAAGTGATTCTTTAAAGTTTGTATTTTTAAGGTTCTACTTGGCTTAGATAGGTAAGTTGTACAAGAAATTTTGAGTAAAAACGTCAAAAAGTGTGTATTTCTTTGATTTGTAAAATCCCGTGAAACGTTATTTTCCCGGTTTAATCAAGAATTGTAAAATCTCGTGTGTTCTCAAGAGTTACAACACTTAAAATCAACTCACTTTAACTCAATT
Source organism: Tanacetum coccineum (assembly GCA_026074375.1). Lineage (NCBI taxonomy): Eukaryota > Viridiplantae > Streptophyta > Magnoliopsida > Asterales > Asteraceae > Tanacetum > Tanacetum coccineum. The sequence goes on along the minus strand of BQNB010035418.1, from coordinate 35,548 downwards.
ACTTCTTATCACTGTCCGATCAACAAATAATCTTTTCACATACCAACAAAGTAACAATATCTACTTTTGCTGAATTCATGATACTCTTTGGTGGTGACAATCGTCCACCAATGTTGGAGAAACATCTGCATGATTCTTGGAAAAGAAGAATGGAACTTTACATGAAAAATAGGGAGCATGGAAGAATGATAATTGAATCAGTTGAACATGGTCCACTCATTTGGCCTACGATTGAAGAAAATTGTGTGACCAGGACAAAGAAATATGAGGAATTGTCTGCAACTAAGAAAATTCAAGCTGATTTTGAATCTCAAGGCAACTAATATCATTCTTCAAGGTCTACCATCTGATGTTTATTCACTCGTTAATCATCACAGAGTTTCCAAGGATCTATGGGAAAGAGTTCAACTACTAATGCAAGGTACCTCATTGACAAAGCATGAAAGGGAGTGTAAACTGTATGATGCATTTGATAAGTTTGCTCACATCAAGGGGGAATCACTTCATCAGTATTACTTGAGATTTACTCAGCTGATCAATAACATAAACATTTACAAAATGAAATTAGAGCAATTTTAGGTCAATACCAAGTTCTTAAACAGTCTTCCACCTGAATGGAGTAAGTTTGTGACTGATGTCAAACTTGTAAGAGATTTGCACACTTCCAACTTTAATAAGCTTCGTACATATCTTGAACAACATGAACTCCATGCAAATGAAGTCTATATTATACGTGAACGCAATCAAGATCAACTTGCACTAGTTGCGAATCATCAAATGACACCATCACACTTCAACACTTATCAGTCTTCATACAACAATCCTTAGTTCCAACAACAGTTTTCACCATCTTAGTCTCCTCAATATGGATCAATTCATCCCACACAACATTACTCAACTACTTATCCATCCACACCTCGTGCAATTACTTATCAGTCAACAACGCATCCTAATACTTACTCATCCATAGTACATCATGATGCTTGTCCACAACCACAATCCATTCCTCAAATCAAATATACTGTCTCCACAGTTAATCAACAAACACATCTGGCTGAATTTCCTCAGATAGACTCTGGTCTAGCAGTTCCCGTGTTTAAGCAAGGAGATGACCCTATTGATGCCATTAACAAAATGATGTCATTTCTGTCGACTGTCGTCACATCTCATTTCCTAACTACCAACAATCAGCTAAGGAATTCTTTCAACCTAAGACAACAAGCAACTATTCATGATGGAAGGGTGACTGTTCAACCGGTTCAGGGGAGACAAAGTTCATTTGCTGCTGGTACTTCTGGAACAAGGGCTAACATCTCAAGAACCGGATGGAATAATTCAGGTCCACAAAGGGTTGTAAAGTGTTTTAACTTCCAAGGGGAAGGTAACATGGCAAGACAGTGCCCAAAGTCAAAGAGGAAAAGGGATGCTACATGGTTTAGGGATAAAGTTCTTCTGGTTAAAGCATAAGGACCTGGTAAAGTTCTGAATGAGGAGGAATTAGAATTTTTGGCAGACCCTAGAGTTGTAGAAGGTCCAGTGTTGATCCATTTTGAACAGATCTTTAATTAGCTTGTTAAAGCTTTAGTTATCTTAGATAGATCTAAAATAACTATGATAGAAACCTTGAAGAATATATAAAGATTATGCGGAATCTAATCTTTATACACCAGAAAAACAACAAAATAATGTAACAGTAACACAAGATCTTTCTCTTAACTCATAATATATTGAATGATTCACAAAACAACTATATGTTTTGCCTAACTGCTATGACTTTTCTTGATATTTGATATTTTGATGATATCTCTCTAACTATGCTGTAGGGTTCCTTTTATACACTAAGAAAACCCTAATGGGCTTAAAAAACGCGTATAATGATAATGCATATCTATTCCTAATTTAACTCATGCATATCATAATAGCAGTACTAACTATATAAGACTAACAATACAAACTATTAACTAACAGTACTAACTATACTGGCAGTACTAACATTTGTACTGGCAGCACTAACTATTATAACTAACAGTACTAATGACTTAGTCTGTTTTTACATATCTTCATCATCAGTATCAACTCTAAACAAACAGTAGTAAAGTAGTAACTCAGAATTCCTAACAATCCTCCCCTAAACTTGATATTTACTTGTCAATCATCAAGTTTCTTTACTGTAAGCTCTATAAACACCAGGAGGATGTATCCAAACACTTTACTACTCTTCAAGCAATGATTTGATGAACTTGATAAGCTCAAATGCCATAGTACTTTCTTCTTCAGCTTCTAACTGCAAGTTCAACATCTTCTCCAGTAATTCCTTGATCAGAGGGTACTTCTTCTCTACTAGCATATTAATTTCCATAGGTGTACCATCCATAAACAGAGTGTGAACTCTACAATTTTCATATAATTTCCATTTCAGAAATTTTCAATCTAGTTGATTCATCTATAGTTTATCTTTTTCATCTGGGTCAAATATCATCCTTATATCTCCCCAAAGCAACAAATCATGTCCTTCAAGAGGATGATCTTAAAACCTTTCATGAACTAAACTATATAGGTCATTTAAGTCTTGCATGTCAAGTCTTCTTAATAAGGCTTGTATGTTTCCATGATAGCTTGAACTTCCATCAGCTCTGGTTAATTTGTAAACCTCAATGTCTTTTGCTTCTATCTTTCCCAGCAACTGATATTCCCAATTCACAATAGGAAATTTTCTGGATAGTGGCTCATAGTTCACTTCACTATCATCATTAGGAATTATCTTTAAACTTAACCTAAGTTCTTCCTTCTCATTCTCATACTCTGCTGCTTCTTCTTCTATAACATCCTTTGCAGATTTCATCACTTCTGGTTTCTTGGGTGACTTCTGTGTTGTATATGATCATGCAACTCTTTTGAATCTTTTACCTGACTTCTGAGCTTCTTTCTCAGAATCCATTGGTGTAAAATCTTGAATCCTCTTTTGCTGTCTTTCATACAACCCATGGATTTCTTCATAAGTCTTTCCTTTCAGCTGACTATGTTTGTAACCACCCATGTTCTTTAGATAAGTCATCATAAGATTCCTCAACTGTGTTTTAGTAGGTGGTTTACTTCTGATCTCTGCAGCCCTTTGAACAACTCTAAACTTCCTTTGTGCTGCTATTGTCTCTACCAAAAACTGTGCTCTTTCCTTAATGGTGAACTGCTCTCTCTCTCTCTCTCTCTTCCTGTTGGAGCCTTGCAGCTAACAAAGCATTAGCATCAATTCTGGCTTGAATTTCATTAAACTCTTCAGTCAAAGCAGTATTAGTAGCCTCTTCTTGCTTTTGTCTTTTTTTGTGCTCTGTCCAACTCTGCTAACTCTTCCTTATGAAATCTTTGAGCTAACCCTTGATCCCTTCTTTTTATTTTCACTTGTTTCTCAGGTTCTTCTTCAACCAGTACACCTTTACCTTTATCTTTTGGATTAATTTTTAGAAGAGGTTGAAGTGTTGTAGTTGATATGTTTAGTCTAGAAGGTTCTTCTTCATCTCTAAGAACAACTCCTTTTTCCTTTTCCTTTGCTTTCTCACTTCTTATCTCCACAAGTGTCTGAGCAATAGTGAGATCTTCATCACCAAATATAGTTGTTGTTGTAGGAGGAGTAGATGGAGTAGCAGCACTCCATTTACTTTGACAGTATTAACGTTTTCATTTGAAATCCTGGTATTTGGTGTTGTTGATTTATAAAAAGACCTTCTAATAGGTGAATAAGACTTATGAAAAGCATTTGTTCTTAATTTTGAAACATTCCCTCTATTTGTATGGGTAGCAGTATTAATTGGTCTAAATGTACTAGTTGATGTTGTTGCTCTTAGAGAGCTTTGCTTGGCAGCACTAACTGGTACTCTTCCAAACCGTGTAAAGACTGCAGATGGAACAAATTTATTTTGATGATTTATTCTCTGAGCACTGTTCCAAACTGGCCTAATTTCCCTGTGACCAGAATTCTTTCCTATATTTTTCAAAACAGACTTTTTAGCCATTCTCTTTTCATGAAAATCATAGTCTTTTATTAGATGGTTGTAGCTGCCACAAACAAAATAGGCTTTCTTTGTAAACCCAAATCCTAACCCCATTTTTTAGTCATTTTCTCATTCCAATCTCTTCTATCTACCTTAGGATTTTGAGTGGTTATCCTAGGTTTTTTAGCTTGTTTAGGTTTAACAATTCAGTCCAGCATAAGTAAACTCAATCCTTTTAAAACAGTTGTCTGATGCTTTGAAATCATTCGATTGAAAAAAGTCCCTCATCATCACTAACCCAGTCTTTAATGATAACTCCACTAGGCCTAACAGATTTAACTCTAGACATTTCTACACTAGTATTGCTAGTTTGAGAGGTACTTGTTTCAACTTGAGACACACTAGCACTAGTCTTATTTGCTGTAGGCCTATAAACAGAATCATCCTATCCTGAAAAAGTTAGGTCAGCTAGTGGAGGCATGTAGTTCCCAGGTAAAGGAGGAGGAACAACATGATATCCATTATCTTTTTTGAACCTATCATTTGTTTGATTGTCATCTCCATCACTTGAACAACTATCAAATACACTATTAAATAGTTTACTACCACTTGAATCATTTTCATTTAATTGATCTCCATATCTTAGACCAATTTTATCTTTAGCACTCAATTGACTATTAATCAGTTTATTTAAGTTTTTAAAAGAGGTTTCAAACTGTTCTAGTTTAGCTTTTAAATCATATTTTTCTCTTAAGGTTTTATCTAACTGATTTTTAAGTCTAGTGACAGCATTACTTTTGTCTTTTACTTCAAATTCTAAGAATGCAATCTTTTCTTCATCGACAGCTTCATTTTTCTGATGAACAACTAACTGTGCCTCTACATATTCTAGGCCTAACTGTTAAGCTATAATTTCTAGATTAGCCTTACTAAGAGTTTGTCTCCGTTCATCAAACTGTTTTTGAAGCTTTTCATATGTTTTTACACAGTTTTTAGAACAAGATTGTACCTCTGTGTCAGACCCTAAGGAGTTTGAAGTGTAGGCTGTGAGAGCAAACTCGGTTGGTTCATCTTGAGCTATATAACTCCAGTCATATCCCAGTCTGTTAGCCTCAATTTATTGAGTCGAACAGGAAGCTACGGTACACTACATTGAGCTTCGGTCCTTTAATTAGTTAATTTGTAACAGGATAAAATTCGGTAATCGTCCGATAGATAATCTAATAATTGTATATGTTTTGGGTTAATCCTAAAGCAAAACCCGAGCCCGGGTCCTAGTTATATATCCCTCAGCTCGTCACATTAAATTAGGTTATATATATATTTAGATATTTTAGAAAATATCTAAATATATATATAGATATTTTCATATGAAAATATCTAGTTTTATTTTTCTAAAAATATAATTTTTCTATTTTCTCTCAACTCTCTCATCTCTCTCTCTCTCTACACGAGTCTCTCTCTCTCTCTTTTCTTGGATTCGGGTTTCGTGTTTGAAGTGGAAGTATTAAACGGGTTTCCTACAATGGTAACAATCCCTCGGGTGGATTTCGTGGTTTTTTTTGGTGTGGTAAGCATATTGAATTCGGCATCTAGGTTGATTCATCACTTCGCAATAAATACTTTTTTTTTTCGTGGCTCATTTTTTGTTGGAAACGCGGTTAACAAATGAAGAGAATAACTAAAAAGTTGAAGAAAAAACTTACGATCGAACGAGTGGAAAAACGTATCGAGTCGAACGAGTGGAAAAGCGCGCTACGAACGAGTGAAAGAACGCCTCGATCGAACGAGTGGAAAAACTATCCGATCGACGATTCGACCGAACTAAGACATCGAACGACGACCGAACTAGACGAACGAACGAGCGGATCGAACTAGGAGATGAACCTAGCCGGACTCGAAACAAAGCGTTCGAATCGAGTGACGAACGAGCGATCCGAACGAGCGTGATCGAACGAGCTTAATCGAATCGAGCTGATCGAAAACGAGCGATCGAACGACCGATCGAACGAGCGATCGAACGAGCGATCGAACGAGCGTAATCGCACGAGCGTGATCGAACGAGCGTAATCGAACGAGCGTGATCGAACGAGCGTGAACGAACTAGCTGATAACTTTGATCGACGACAAATTTTTTTGGACCGAACGAATATTTTTAAAATTTTGTGTGACAAAATGTTTCAGTAAAACGGGCCCATAACTTTTGATCCGTAACAAAACTCCGTTTTCAGCCAGTGAGCTCTCAAAACGAAAGAGGAAAAACGAGACCGAATCACGCTGTAACCAGCCTTTGCAGGTAATGATTTTTCGAGGCCCAAAAAGCTTGTTTCTATGAAAATTGACACTTTTTTCAGTTTTTTTTTTTAGAATTTTTCCGCCGCTGATTCCCAACCAATCATTCACGGTTTTCTATGATTCTGGTAAAATCCGTTATTATCCATTTATCGTTTTAATCATAGACCGTGTAAAATCCGTGAACCGTGAATTTGCTTAACAAAACACAACTTCAATCACAATATCCACTTAAGATCCAACAAAATCTTTCACACTTCATAATTCATAACTATTCATTTCCACATGTCTACTCTAGTTAACACATCTCAACAGAAATTTCAGTTGTCAAGCAAAAATACGATGAGCTACTCACAAAGAGTCTGTTAACTAGGTCACAATTTGAAGGTCAACTCAAAGAGAAAACTAAGGTTATTTCGGATTTAAAGGTTTAATGAAGGAAAAGACATTGAGAAAATGATTGAAAAGACAAACAAATAAAGTTTTGAATGAAGTTTTCTTTATAAACGCATCAATCAATTCAGACAATCATATGTTACACACCAAGAATAGCCCAACGTATCATGGTAGATCAACTTTGCTAATCCAAAGTACCTCAAGATAGGCTCAATCTAATGAAGCCTGCAGTCTTGTAATGAGAATCCCATATGATACGTCTGATCCTGCAGAACAGAATTTTGCCCTGATGGGGAAAGACACATTGACTCGTGAAAGGAGAGTAGATCAAGAATTGGATAAAGACAAAGTGACACCATATAAGTACACATATCAAAACAGTCTTATGAAACTTTCAAACCAACAGCACAACGAAAACCACACCGACTGACAACAAAACCATACCAAGCCTATCATGATCATTTTGGAACGCGCGTAAAAAGTTAGGAAGACAATGTTGAGAAAAACGTTTGTTAGGACAAAACCAAACATTGCTAAAAACCGTTGGCTTTCTATACCATAGTCCTAAATCCATTAATAAAAAGTAGACTACTTTTATAACGAAATGACAAACAACATTCAATCATTTAAGAAAATTTTGTCACAAACTTGTCCTAACATACTAGTATGCAATTCCTAACCCAACTGCCAAGAGTATGGAATTTTTGATCAAAATCTTATTAATGCCAATCTTATCCAGACAAAACTATAACTGGTAGTCATTGTTTATTCATGAACTAAAAAGAGAAATGAATGACATTTAGAGTACGTTAATTCCCCTTAAAGGAGCTTGACGAACAGAATGAATCAGAAAAGCCTGATTTTTCAAACATATATGATCTACTTCTCGAGATTGTGTGGTCTAAAGAATTTACATGGATCATATTTGCATTCTCTGTCTGATAAAATGCTAATACTGAAATGCAATGCTTATATCTTCATAAAGCTACAAAGAATGTGAATGTCTTGCACAAAAGCTTTCGAAACAAACTGAATCTGTTAACAAAGAAGTTCATAATAATTTGTTAAAAAGTTTTGCTAAACTTGAAAAACACTCAATTTCTCTTGAACTTTCTTTACAACATTGTAAAGAACAGATGAAAAACAACCCAGTTTGCAAAGAAAATGCTTCAAATGTATTTCAAAAAGACGTTTGAACAAATCAGTTCAAGCCTCGGTCGTCAATGTCAAATGGTGTCTGCTGAATAACACTTCAGGCCCCGTTCCTCAATGTTCAAATGATGTCTGATCACAACAGTTCAGACCTCGCACCACAACGACAAATGATGTCTGTTCACATCAGTTCAGGCCTCGTTCTTCATCAAATGACTTCTGATCATAACCGTTCAGAACTCGGAATTCAAGACCACAGCAATGAACCGTCAAGTTCAATGCTGGTTCCAAAAGTTGTTCCTCTAGCAGTCAAGACAGCTACATCACGACAAGAGTTGGAATTACTATTCCACCATCATATAGCAATGCCGAGGACAACAGGTAAATATATACAAAATCAGAAAATCAGAAAATTTCCAAAAAGAATCTTCTCGACATGTCTCTTGGAATCGATAACATTTAACGTGCTTTAGATTGTCGATTAACATAGACTAACGGGTGAGTAAAATGAAGTTACAGCCGAGAGTTTGCAAATATTGTCAACATGTCATTTTCTAATTTCTAATGGCTTATGTGCAAATGTCAGTACATAACCCGGACTTCAAATAAAGGAAGGTTTATAACAACCTTATCCCTCACAACGCGAATAATTAAACCATTTTTCTCGGTCTTAGAGCTGTTCATACAGAGACATACAATAATCAGTTAGCTCAAGAACAAGGATAGTGTACGTTCAGTGACCGCTTACCCTTACTTAAGAAAAGAATCCTCTAACTCTGGTTTTTTCAAAAATTTAAACACAAATTTTCAAGAATTTTCTCGATGAACAAATTCATAATCTTTCAAAATTGTGGTGTTCAACAACATCCAACCCTCACGATGTTTCCAAAATACAAAAAATTTTTCAATCGGCTCCAATATAGAGGGGGAGTTTTTTCCGAAAAACAAAGGTTTAATGTTTTTGGAATACATCACAACGACCCATTCCAACGACCATTCTTATGTATTCAAAACATTATCAAAATGTTCCAAACCATTCATGCTGACCATATTTTCTCCCACAGATTTTTCAAGACATATTTTAATCACAAGGTATTTCAAAAACTAAGTGTTTATTATTTAAAATAAGGGGAGAAAATGTAATTAAAATATGATCTATTCGACTCAATGTGCTGAAGAAAAGGTTTTATGGTTCGATCTTATACCCAACAACATCTTAATTTCACGACGATTCTGAAGTCATAAGGTGGTTAGGTTAGGAATCAATCCTATGATCCAACCAGAACCGGAGGATCTACCCAAGGATAATCCAAAGTTAGAAATAGCAGTCCTTAGGTATGATTGGAGATGAATGTATATGGGAATAATGCCGACTAAGATTGAGCTAACACTGGAACAATCACAACAAGGTGTTAGTAATGACGTCTTGGTAAGCATTGAAGGCGTTGAAGAATTAAAAAGAAATGTATGGATAAAGGGTCTAAAGAAAGAAGCCCTCCACACAACTTAAGGCAGAAACCGGGTCAATACATATGCTGTCAGAATCACAAGTTGATTGCTGACATTGAAAACGACATCATGGACCCAGTGATGCAATGCACAACCCTTCCCAGCCATTCGGGTTTCTCTCAACAGAAACTTGTCTCATTTGTCACGGAGATACACACGTTATCTATTGACATCTCATTCCGAGATCGTTGATATTGAATAGGTGGCAAACTGCTCCAGCCTCCGAGTACTAAAACCAAAATGCACTAATCGAGTCTAGAGCCAAGAGATCAATCAAAATCTCGTTAGGACACATTCCATTTCAAACACTTGTTGAACATCATCAGGTTCACAAGCTGTTATCAAGAGTCCTACGCAATATCATTGTGATATTTGCCAGAACATCCGAGTGATACTAATGTATTCACAATGAAGATGGAAATCCTGCTTGAGCCAGCATCAAACAAGCTCTTGGTAGGTGACTTGCGAGATTCTATATGAATCAAACTTGTGACAACTGGATATCGATTTGGTCCAGTAAATGAATTGACGGTTGATGAATTTTGATAAAAACATGACACTCTCGATGTGTTACAAAAACACTTTAAACGAGTGACACGTCGATTGATTTTCAAATCAAGTTTCTCGTTTATCACTCAAACGGTGGTAACGGCAACCTCAATCCCATTCAAATGCTCAATTTACGAAGTCAAACTATCTAGAAAGCTTAAGATTTAAAGACAAAGACTTCCGCAAACTCTGATTTAAAGCTTTCAAGATAATGCAAAAGTATGAGCATGTTGGTCAAAGACACAAGATCGCAAGATGGCAAAGACGATAAAGACAATGACAAAGGCTCAAAGTCAAGATCGCAAAGCATGAAGGAACAAGCCTACAACAAATAACGAAGACAAAGACCAAGAACACTCGAGCTTAAATGACAAAAGCAATCTCACTGATCTCATGAAGGAGTGTCATCAATGAACTCACTTCGGGGGAGATTGTTAGCCTCAATTTTATTGAGTCAATAAAGGAAGCTCGTTCCCGTGTTCAAGACCTCACTTCGGGGGAGATTGTTAGCCTCAATTTATTGAGTCGAACAAGGAAGCTCGGTCACTCTACGATGGAGCTTCGGTCTTTATTTAGTTAACGTTGTAATAAAATATTATCGGGAATCGGGCTCGATAGTTAATCTAATATTGTATATGTTTCGGGTTTAATCCCAAACACAAAAAACCCCGAAAAAAAAAAAAAAAGGCCCCCCGGTCCTAGTTTAAATATCTCGCGCGTCACATAAATTGTTTAGGGGTATATATATATTAGAATTTTCTAATATAATATCTAAATATATATAGATATTTTCAATTAGAAAATATCATAGTTATTATTAATTTCAAAATATATTTTTCTATTTTCCTCTCTTCACTCTCTGCTATTATTGGTCTCTCTCTCTCTCTAGTTTTCTTGATTCGTGGTTTGGGTTATGAAGTGAAGCATTAAATCGGAACCTACAAAACCCGAACAGGGATGTCAATCCCAAATAGATCTATTTATACACTCGCGCTTCCTTAACCGGTCCTCCGGTCAAGATTAACAGTTCAATGATAATGGGCAATGTGGTTATGTACTTATGGCAACACGTAAACAGTAGATGATAACCAAAAAACACTGTTTCCAATAAAAATAACTGTTGTATTCGTAAATAGCTTTGAGTACTTAAATCCATAAGTAGAAAAGAGTGTGATATAAATCAAGTAATCGAGTTCGTAATGAGTATGTAAACAAGTTGTATTTAGCATGTGTTCTCCCCCGAGATTTGTAAAGTAATGTAAAGCAAGTGAAAGAGGGGCTATAAACTCACCTCGATGATGAAGAACGATTGGCGGGAATGTACACATTGAGTACAAGATGAAACGAAAACTGGAACGGCTCGACCAAGAAGATGTAGCTTATCCTAACGGTTATGTTCCACTAGCCTAGGGTAATGTATTTTGATTTCCCCATGAATGAGTACATCAACGCGACGCGTTGATAAAAGATTTAGATTTAAAGTTGTAATAGTTTAGTGGTTGGTTAAATAAATAAATCAAAAAGTAAACGCAAGGCGTGTAATATATTCCGTATATATTACATAATGAAAAATGACCAAGTATATAATTCATACCGTGAACTATATAACAAGATATACAACCAGAAGAATAACTCGAAGTGTATGTGTTACACGACATGTTTGTAAAACAATCTCGTTGATTTTCTGAAATCAAAATAATAGTTGTCCCATAATTGCATCACCATGAAAAACTTGAATGGAAAGACTCCAATGCACATCAAATAATCCAAGCATCTAATTCACCTTGATCATAGACCACGATCAAATAATCCAAATAAATCACAACCGAATCTGCAACGATCTCGGCCACGACCCTTTTTCGGTGTCAACACAATCAAACGCACTCGTTTCGGTGTCACAATATCAAACGCTCCTAACTGCATAACCAAACACCCTTAACTGCTACACCAAACACACCCTTACCGCTGTCTAACAGCCAAACGCACCCTTTGGCGGTGAACCCACACACCAACGCACCCCTTGGGTTTGAGACCCAAACCCGACGCACCCCTGGCGCTTTACCCGAAACCCAACTCACCCTGGTCGGTTTAATAACCAAAAACAAACACCCCTAGCTGCTGTCACTGCCAAACGCACCCTCGTGGGTGGTTGACAGCCGAAACCAACACACCCTATGGTAGTGGTGACTGCCAAACGCACCCTCGTGGTGGTGGCAGTCAACCGAACGCACCCCTAGGTTGTTAACCCACCAACCCGAATCTGAAAACCATAGACAAACACCCCTTTTCGGGTTTAAGCAAGCCACACACACCCCCTTTTGGGGCTGTCCGTCCATAAAGCCATCATTCGGGTGCGAATTGTACAAACCAGACGCACCCCTCTTCGGTGCCAAGAACAAACAAACGCACCCTTTGCGGTCTAACTGTTAACCCACGCACCCTTTGTTGCCATAAGGAAAAACCAACGCACCCTACGGCTGTTGTAAACAGACCAAACGCACCTTGTTGGTGCTATGTTAAACCAAACCCACCCTTGGTGGTGGCTGCCATAAAGCCCAACGCACCCTTGTCGGCTGAGACCCCAAACCCGACGCACCCTTTGGTGTCCTTGAAACCGAACGCACCCTTTTCTTATGAAATAAAACCATACGCAGCCCTTGCTGCTGAACCACCAAACGAACACCCTTTTTGGGTGGCTGCCACCCATCCCAATACACCCTTGAGGTGGATATGATCAAACCCGACGCACCCCTTTTCTTTTGTGACAACCCAAACCGAACCCACCCCTGTTGTTGTTAAGCCCGACCGAACGCACTCCATTTTGGTGCAAACCAAACACATCCTTGTTGCGTGTATAACAAAACCAAACGCACTCTGTGCGTGTATAGAAAACCAAACGCAGCCTGTGCGTGACGATGGCAGTGGGTTGGTGATGTTATGATGATGATGATGATGACGGTGGTGGGGATGGTGGGGCTGTCGTGGGGATGATGGGGGTGGCGAGTGGTGGCGCGTGACATGGGGGATCGGGTAGATCCGTTGGTGAGAACCATTTTTGAATTCGGCCGGAAAAGTCTGCCGGAAAACTTTTCCGGCGGCGGCGGCGTGGTGGTCGACAGCGGTGGCCGGCGGTGGAGCGGTGGCCGGCGGCTGGCCGGATAAATGAGAGAGAGAGAGAGTAATGAGAGTGTTTTATAAAAGTGTGTGTGTATGTATGAGGTGGAAAATGAAATAAATGTTATAAGTTTATATATATATATATATATAAACTAAAGTGACAAGTTCAAATAGTATGGGGTTCATTTTGTAACTTTTTAGTATAGTTTCGATACGTATCGGTTCGGGACTCGTTTGAAAGACTTAACGGACGATTCAACTCTCGAAACTTGCGCCATTGTTTTCCAAATCATTTTTCTGATAAAAATGAGTATTTACACGACTTTATCTCATAATTGTTTTATAACATTCGTTTAAAACGTTTGTTATTTGTTTATATATATTTCCGATAAACATTATCCGAAAAATGCATTTTAACCTTAATAATTGCGTTCTTAACAAACGTTTTCGATTAACAAGATAATTAATTTATTAAATATTTTTATTTAATAAATTATGATAATTAAATATAAATTTAATTATTTTAGGTCGGTACGCGTTGTGTTCAAAATTTTTGCGAGGGCATTTCAGTCACCTTCTGACTGTTTTCGGGTCTCGGTCAAAACTAAAAAGTTGTCTGGAATATCATTTCACATCAAATTGCTTTAGAGTCCGAGTAATGAAAACGTGCTTTAGATGGTCGTTTTTATAAGTCAAGCCAGACCCTAAAAGTCAAAGGGTAAAATCGTCATTCAAAATTTCGAAAATTCTCGGATGTTACAGTACCTACCCCTTAAAGAAATCTCGTCCCGAGATTAAATTTGTGTTATCCGATTGTGTGACCAAGGAAAGACTTAAGGTTTAATAAACTCGTTCTAAACAAGACGCTGATAACTTTATTCAGCAAAATTCGGTGTTTCTACACTTCTCAATCTACCAAAAATTTTGGCTAGGTTTGTCCAGGATATTTAATCCATCAAAATGGGTATCTCAAAATATATCATTACAGATCTTATGACTGGTATAACCGCGTTATAGGGAAAGTCTCATTATAGTGAAAACCTCAAGAAGAAAGTGTAGTCGCGTGAGTATGTTTGTATAAGTCTATAAATGTCCGAGGACGGAGTCTCGTTTCTACTATCTGTAATGTTCGATGATTCATATCAACGTGGCTTATGTATGTAAGTACCCAACTTACTTTGTAACACCCCCAAAATGGGTCGCAGCGGAATAAGGATCCGGGGCATGTTACTTCAAGATCAACAGCACAAGATATATATAAGAACGACACAAAAGTCGTTTAGATTGATACATTGGATTTAAATAAAAGACATATTACAAAAGCTTATAGCTTTACTTGTTCTTTGTTTATTATTACAAAAGATAACATGGATTTCCCAAAACATGATGCACATATGTCATTTAAACTGTTGCAATCATAAATAACCTTAACCCATCGGACTAAACCTTAGCATCTCGTGCCTAATGACCTCCTGATAAAAACAGTGCTTAAAACGTTCAACAAATTTTGTTGGTGATATCTGGTTTATGTATTTATTATTATGGCTTGTAACTGCAATATTTCCCGTGATGTTACAACAGATGCCAACAATAACTAAACCTTTTAATGTTGCACTAGCTCATGACACCGATGCTCAACCTATATTTGCTATTTTAGCTGTTATTGGCCCGTACTGATGTTGTAACCAGCAACATCCAGTGCGACCATGGTCAACGTTTCGTTTCACAGTGATAGCTAATCACCCAAAACGGTGGTTAAATCCCAATAGATCTTTTTATAATCATTCAGCGACGCACATAATGTATTCACAACTACATCTATGCCAATTTCATCAGTTTCATGGATTAATGTGGCTAGGGAGGGTTATCGCCACTTAGGCAAACACCTTCATCAATATATTATTTCAATCACTTCGGTTCAATTATAAAACAAGTATGTTTCACCCCAAATAATAAATCAGTAAAACTGTAAAAGTGGGGCTATGAACTCACCTTGAGTACAGATAGCTCAAATATAACACAGATAAACGTCACGCAAAACGTGCGATGCAACCTATTTAAATTAAGGTCGTATAAGTACTGAGTACTTTAATTAATAACATTGAATATAATCTTATAGTTGTTACATCGTACTATCGTTCGGGCTATCATAATTTTAAAGGAGTCATGACAAGCGTCTCGAGGAGTTTTAGGGACACTTTAAATCGGTAAATTACAACAACTCATCGATACGCATAAGAAGAGGCCTCATTATGAAACTCCCTAGTAATATAGCACTTTGATAACCACTCAATATTCTATATAGCATAATCACCGACTAATCGTTTTAGTAAAATAATATTTATAAAGTGAAAACGTTTATAAATATACTTTTCGTAAAAATGACCTAATTTGGTTGTTTTAAGCCCGTTGCTCGCGTTTCTTACGTCCACGTCTTCGTAGTAAGACGAGCGATCAAAATATTACATTTTTAAGTTTTTAAGATTCTGCAATGAATAGTAAAATTACTGTTCACAACAGCTCGTTTGTCGTTTTAGGGTTTTAATTAGCGTAAACTTGTAATCGTAATATCTTATTCGTTTTAATCCTGATTTTAGTGATTCCTTCGAGTACGTTTTTGTTATTAAAAGAGGTATTATATTTTATAAAGTTGGGTCCGCTGATGAATAGTACTTTTACTGTTCATAGTTTATAAAATTACTTTTATAAACTTTAATTATCGAAAATGTCGTAGTTTATTCGTTATAGTTCCGTTTTTAGCGATTCTTTCGAGTACGATCTCGTAATTAAAAGTTATATCATATTTTAGATGTTTTAAAAATGAAAGTTGCTGTAATGAATAGTAACTTTTATAAAAATAGTTTTATAAAAGTATTTATAGTCGTAAACTCGTTTTTAACGTATCTTTTTCGTTATAGATCGGTTTTTCGAGTTTCTTATCATTATGGAATCGGCATGAGGCGTATTATAATTATATTAAGTCAAACTTTCTGTATGAAATTCGGATTTTAGACAGCCCCTAAGTATTCATATGTATATCTTTATAAAAACCTTGTTTTTATGTATTAATTAATTTAGTAGTTTACTATAAAACTCTTGTAACCATATTTTACATATGTGGTACTTATAATAATATCCAATATCATCCCTAGTCCTTGTAAATTCATTGTAACAAGTTCAACCCTTTTACTTTCATTGTTTTCATTAGTATTTACATTTGATAACTTTAAAACCCTAATTAGTCCTTAAACATGTTTATACTTAAACCATAAGTTAACATCTTTATAGATCTATTTTTCCATGATATTTATAACATTAGGACATGAGAATAAGTGTATAAATTGATAAACTCAAATAAAAACCCATTTTACACATTTAAAAGTCATTAGTGGTGATTTAGCCGTAAATAACATATAACACATAAAATCACAACAATTAAAAGTATGAAGGATTTAGAAAGACCTTAGTGATGATGTATAGGATGTAAAATGAATGCTAAACCCGTGTTTAGACTTAAATCCAAGCTTTCAAGCTTATAACCCTAGATTAGGTTTCCAAAACCCTAATCTTTACTTTTTCTTCTTAATTCTTGCAAATGGTGAACCAATGCTTGCAAACACCTTAGAATACCTTAGGATTGATGTGTAAAGGGTTGTATAATCTTATAAAATCAAAGTATGGATTTTGTTTGGTGGCTTATTTGTGCCGTGAGTTTTAGGGTATAAAAGAGAGAAAGAAAATGAATTTTTGTTAAGTGTAAAGAGTATGAAAACTTTACTCATGCATGCATGCTTATATATAGTAAAAATATCTCCTTAACTTAACCATGGTTACTTTCTAACCCTAGCTTAAGGTTAACATGTCAAGTTGATAAAGGTGTAAGAGTACTTTTCTTTAATATCTAGATATTATTTACAACTTGTAAACTCTTGGTTCAATCCTTAGAATTTCGGCATAATACATATATATGTGATGTTATATTTATTATTTTGAGTATTGGGTATAATCGTGGGTATTCGTTTAGGCGTAGTTAGGTTTTAGAACTTCCGGGAATGCCTAAACGCATTTTATCGTGAAACGTAAGCATTTTACGTAGCCAAATAAAATAAGATGAACAAAGTTATTAATTATCCTCATAATAATCATATAACACTTGCTTGATGTAAACATTTAATTGTTTAATGCCCGTTTACATTGTATGATCATTTTCAGTCTACGCGATTTAGCTTAACGATTAAAATTAAAAGTGAACGCGTACGAGAAAAAAAAATAATAGTGAATTTCATAATGTCTTACAATGACCTTAAACACGATGTGTTATAGTCTCACCCGGTTAGATGGAGCCTTGTCCTAAAGGACACTAAGACGCCCGGGCATTTAACGACGGTCTGGTCTTGAGTACAGTTGTGCGAGTTTTCTTCCGATATGTCCTCGCGTTCCATGTAAACTCTGGCCTCTCTTGGCGTTCCATCGAACTTGACTAATGGGATACGCTTCGCTTCAAAACGTTTTAACTTCACGATCAGTGCATTCTTATATGTTTCTCGACAAACTGAAGCTTGTCATCAAAATGAAGTCCATCCAACAGAACGGATAGGGGTTCGTCGGCATGACACTTCTTTAAGTTGGACACGTGAAATGTATTATGAACTCTGCTCAGCTCCTCAGGATGCTCTTCGAGTTGTATGCAACGTCTCCTAACCCATTTTTATTACCTTGAAGGGTCCATCATCCTGGGATTTAATTTCCCTCGTTGCCAAAAACTTATACCCCTTTCCAAGGCGAAACCTTGAGCATCACTTTATCTCCAACCTCAAACTCCATCGGCTTACGCTTCAAATCAGCGTAGCTCTTTTGCCTATCATGAGCGGCTTGCATCCTTTGCTTAACTTGAATGATTTTCTCAGTCGTCTCTTGAACTATCTCTGGACCGGTGAGTTGAACTTCTCCAACCTCAGCCCAACAAACAGGCGAACGACATTTTCTACCGTTAAGTGTCTCAAAGGTTTGCAGCTTTAATGCTAGCATGATAATGTTATTGTACGACTATACTCGAAACCCAATGGCAAAAATGTTTACCCAAGCATTTTCCAAAGTCGATCACACAAGCACGAAGCATATCTTCGAGAGTTTGAATGGTTCTCTCGCTTGTCCGTCAGTTTGCGGATGATATGCCGTACTCATATCTAAATGTACCCAAAGCTTTTCTGAAGTGCCCCCCTCCCACCCACCCCAAAAAAACAAAGGCCTTTACCCCCACATCCCCCTCTCCAGAAATTTGATGCGAACCTAGGGTCACGATCACAAATAATCGAGACTGGTATTCCATGCCTTGTTACTACTTCCTTTAGGTACATTCTTGCCAGTTTCTCCAGGGGTCAGTTTCCCTCATGGGTATAAAAATCGCGGACTTTGTAAGTCGGTCAACAACTCAACCAAATCGGTATCGTACCCCTTGTGTTGTCTTAGGATTGATTCGTGACAAAATCCATCGTGATATTATCCCACTTCCATGGAGGATCTGTGGTTCTTTGTACAACAAAAAAACGGATTGTCTTGATGTTCGGCCTTGACCTTAGCACAGGTTAAAGCATTGCTAACATCGGGGTGGCGATGTCGCTTTTCATATTGGGCCACCAATTTAGCTTCTTTAACGTTTGATACATTTTCTGGAAACCTGGATGCGTTAGAATTACTTCGATTTGTGAGAACTCGTGCATGATCACAGTCCGTAAATCGTCATAAACAGGTACCAAATCCTGCCATTGAGGCATAGGGTTCATCCGTACGAGGTTCTCCAATTTTTCGTCTAATTGCCTCTGGAAATTTAGCATTTTCAATAGCCATTACCTTCCAAACATTCCTCACTCTTGATGTTTTCTGGATTTCCGTGCTTAAGTTCTGAGGCCTTCAAGATTTTCTTAGGAAGATCCAAGCTAAAGTCATGACTAAGCTCGAACTATTAACGGTGGTTCTGTTCTTTCCTGCTCAAAGCATCAGCAACGGCATTTGCTTTCCTGTGGTATGATAACAAATATCGCAATCGTTAATCACTAAGCAACTCTTAACCATCGGCGTTGTATCTGTTCAGTTCCTTCTGATCAAGAATGTTTGTAAGTCTTATGATCTCGTGAACACCTGTACACTTATGTTACTTTCAGATAGTGTCTCCAAATCTTTAGAGCGAACACTATCTGCTTACAAGTTCTAGATCTATGAGTATAGTATAGTTCTTTCATGATCTTTAACTGGCGGGGATGCATAGAAATCACTTTTTATCCTCTGCAATCATTACTAGCGACATCAATAAACCTTCTTTGAAGCGTCGTAATATGTGATGAAATCTTCGCTTCCTTAGGTAATGCAAGGATTGGTGACACTGCACAACTTTTTGCTTCAACAGTTGTGAAAAAAAGCTGCTTCTCTGTTCATCTCCCCACCAACTTGTACCTTCTTTGAGTAAGCTTAGTCATTGGTTTGGCGATCTTTGAAAACCCTTCAATGAATCGTCGGTAATACCCAGCAAGACCTAAAAATTGACGAATCTCCGTTGGTGTCTTAGGAGATGGTCCAATTCTTTAAACGAATTAAATCTTGGCTGGTTCACATGAATGCCTTTACCTATCAAATCACCCCCTAAGTGACCGAGGAAACTGTACTAGGGAAATCCAAACTTCACATATGGAAAATTTTTGCATACAACTCCTCTTTCGTCAACAACTCCAATATTATCTTCAGATGCTCTTCGTGCTCTTGCTTGTTCTTGGAATAGATCAAAATATCGTCAATAAAGACAATTACGAATTTGTCCAGATAAGGTTTGCACACTCGGTTCATGAGGTCCATAAACACAGCAGGTGCGTTGGTCAAACCTACACGGATAACTTGGAATTTCATATGTCCATTTTCCGAGTTTGAGAGCACAGTCTTCGAGATGGTCTTCTTCTCGAACCCTCATTGGTTGATAACAGTAGACCTTAGTCAATTTCGAATTAGATACTTGACCCCTTGAAGCTGATCAATTAAATCTATTCTTTGGTAGCGGTACGGTTCTTCACCGTCAGTTTGGTCTTAATTCCCCGAATAGTCAATTGCAAATACGGAATGATCGTCTTTCTTCTTGACAAACAAGACCGGAGCTCCCCAGGGTGAGGAAACTGGGTCTTATAAAGCCCTTATCGGATAGCTCCTTCAGTTGCTCCGACAACTCTTTCATTTCGGAAGGCGCCAATCGATAAGGTGCCCGTGCTACAGGTGCAGCACCAGGTACCAAATCAATTTTGATAACTCCATTGTCGGTCGGAGAGGAAGACCGACAAATCCTCTGGAAATACATTAGGAAAAATCTTTAATATCGGTACGTCCCTCAAGTGCTTTTTCTCTGACTTGTCTTCGATATCCTTTGTAGTAACATGTGCCAAAAAGACGTGAGGATCCTTACCCCCTCCCCCCCGTGCCAGATACTTGTGAACCTTTGTACACGGAGATGATGTTTGGTCGCGTCCTGTGTCCTTCACTACATTCGTTCACCTGCGATTCGATTAGGATTTTCGTCACAGAGGGGATACAATACAATCTTCTACGCCACAGTCGATATCGGCACTATATTTTGACAACCAGTCCATGCCAATATCGCGTCGAATACCCATCTCTTACCGGCATTAGGTTGATGTTGAACAGGATGGTTTTAAAAGTTTAATGTCAACCCATCAATTATAGTATTTAACTCCAATTATCCTACCCTCAGCTAAATCAAAGTTATAACCACTGATCTAGTGTATTGGGGACGATATCAAGTTAGAGTACTAAATGCGTAGATAAGAAAATCCTTTCCGGCTACCACCAGTAAGTATAAAATAAGATGTAAGCATAATGGTTGTTTAGAAGGAACGTTACAGCAACGACGTGGTCTGGGTTTGCTTCAACCGCATTTCAACCGCATACACCTCGTTTGGAGCCCTGTTATTCCCAGCTTGATACCACAGATCATTGTTTTCCTGTTTCGGGCAGTTTCTTTTAAAGTGGACTTGAGCTCAACACTCAAAGAACATTGCCCTGTGAATATTGTTGTTGTTACGAGTAGTTGTTGTTGTTTTGTCGGTTGTTGTTGTTATAATTGTTGCAGGCAGTTTCCTACAGTCCTGGCCAGATGGCCAACCCTATTGCAGTTACTGCACTTGGTGGACAAGGACCTGCTTCATGATGGCCATTACACTTGGAACATGAGGCTTAGACCCTTCGTAAGGCTTTCCCTGCACCATTGCCTGCGCTTAGGCTTGGCCTGTGTTCTGCAGCTATTTGTTGATGGTTTTGAATGTTCGGGAGTGATCATTTATTAACTTCTTTCCTTTCTGCCTGACGTTCCAGCATAGGCATGGGTTCTTATCCTCATAACTCAGTTGGTAAAACTTCAATCACTTCTTGCATGGTCTTCGACTTTAATGCCTTTACACTGCCAAGTATCATATCGGGCAATCCACTGATATACTTTTCAATCTTGTCTACCTCTTCTGGGAACATTCTGGAACACATCAAGGCTAGTTGCTGAAATCGTCGATTATAGGCCACCACATCGGTGCCCTTTACCTTAAGGTTCCACATTTCATTTCAATCTTCTTGATCTCACCCTCGGGCAGTAGTATTTATCTGTCATTAATTTTCTTCAGTGATGCCCATGGCATGGCTATGAGGCCTACTTCTGGTAGTGGTGGTCTTAACATGGGATTCCACCACATGTAAGAGCACGTCTATGTGAGTGCAAGTCGCGAATTTGACTTGACTAGCTGCTGGGCAATTGCTAATGCTAAACACAGATCCATTTTCTCAAACCATCGAGTGGAGTCCGAACGCCCTCCATCAGTGCTTTGTAGTCCAAAGGTTTGAATTTTAAAGAATTCAGAGTAAGAGCTACCTACCACCCGAGCCCCACTGTCCCAACCTACAAACCCATTATTCCGCGAGCAGCCTGTGCTGGCCTTGGTCCTGAACCATTGCTATTATAGCCATTCCTAACTCTGCTTGCTTCTGCTTCAGCCATTGCAGCAGCAACTCCTTGGTCAATTAAGGCCTGAAGTTGTGCCTCAGTAACAGTTGTGGTTGTTGGTGCATTTGGGGCTGGTGTGACTGGTGTGACTCGGGTTGATCTTGTGGCTCTTTTTGGTGCCATGTTCTTAAATCACAAGAATTACAATACCCTTAGATTTAATTTTTTTTTTTTTTCAAAACAAAAAATCATATCGTAACTAACTTGAAATTGCCACTTATGTCAGCAAGTGTTTAACATGTGCCAAGGTTAAGATAGAATATCAAAAACCATTTGGTTTGTTGTTTCAACCAGAGATCCCACAATGCAAATGGGAGAATATAACAATGGACTTTGTGACTAAGTTGCCAAAGGTGGCAGCCGGTCAAGACACAATTTGGGTAATCGTCGATCGTCTCACTAAGTCTTCTCATTTATTGCCTATGCGAGAAGATGACATGTTAGAGAAATTGACGAGACAATACTTGAAGGAAGTAGTCTCAAAGCATGGAGTGTCAGTTTTGATCATCTATGATCGTGATGGGAAATTTACGTCACATTTTTGGAAGTCCCTTAATAAAGCATTAGGTACTCGATTGGATATGAGTACAGCTTACCATCCAGAGACCGATGGCCAGAGTGAGAGAACCATTCAAACATTGGAGGACATGTTACGTGCCTGTGTACTCGACTTTGAAAAAGGTTGGGATAGACACTTACCATTGGTAGAATTTTCATATAACAACAGTTACCATACTAGCATTAAAGCTGCTCTGTTTGAGGCATTGTATGGGCGTAAGTTTCGATCACCTATCTGCTGGGCTGAAGTTGGAGATAGTCAGCTCACTGGCCCAGAGATCATTCATGAGACAACCGAGAAAATCATTCAAATCAAGAGCCGTATCCAAGCCGCCCGTAATCGTCAAAAGAGTTATGCCGACGTAAAACGAAAACCTCTTGAGTTTCAAGTAGGAGATAAAGTCATGTTGAAAGTATCTCCTTATAAAGGAGTGATACGTTTTGGCAAACGGGGAAAGTTGAACCCTTGTTATATTGGACCTTTTAAGATCATTGCCAAAGTAGGAACCGTTACCTATAGTCTTGAACTCCCAAAACAGTTGAGTAGAGTTTATAGTACGTTTCACGTCTCGAAATTGAAGAAATGCATGGCTGAGGAACCGCTTGCTATACCATTGGATGAAATCCAAGTAGATGACAAATTGAACTTCATCGAAGAACCTGTCAAAATCATGGACCATGAGGTCAAGCGTCTGAAGCAGAGTTGTATTTCGATTGTCAAAGTGCGCTGGAACTACAAGAGAGGTCCTAAGTTCACCTGAGAACGTGAAGACCAAATGCAAAAGAAATACCCGCACCTTTTTACCAACTCTGCACCAGCGGCATAGGTTGCATCCTAAGCTTTGAGGACAAAGCTTCTTTAACAGGGAAAGAATGTCACAACCCAAGAATTTCTGTTCAATAATTTAGCCATTTCCGTTTAGTAATTTGAATTTTTAAAAGTTCCATTTAGCTTTACCGTTTAACCGGGAAGTTGTTCCGTTATTATCTGAGAATCGTCGCCGGGAGCGAACCGTGACACCAAACATTGTAGTATTTTGGCAATAGCCGTGCTTTTATGTTTTAAGGCGATATTTAAAATTTCATAATTTTTCATGATATCGTTACTCGTTTCGTTAATTACGTGTTCCGTGGAATTTAAACAATACCTTGTCATGTATGCTAGACCTTTGGAAATTAAATGTTTTTTAGCACTAGTGATCCTAAAATAGTTGAGACCATTTTGGTCCCCCCCCCTTGTGGCTCTTATACACGTCCAAACCAACAACATGTAACATTAGGATACCATTTTCATATTTGAATTCACTAGACAATCTTCCAACAAAATAAGAAAAGGCCTAGTACTAGAAACCATGTGATAGGAGGATCATTTTGGTCCCCTCCTTCTTTGTCCCTTCATGCCATGACCACCACCACACACACACTCCTTTGGTGTGTGAAATTCTCCTTAAATGCATTTTTACTTCTCATTTTTACATAATCATTTCACACACAAGTTTCATTCTCTCTTGTCTCTCTCTCTAAAACACACGAACCAACACAAACACTTACAAAATCATACATTTTTCACTTTCAATCATTTACATTTGAAGACAAGTTGAAGGTTTGATCATCTAAGATCATTCGGGTATAAAATAAACAACATTTGGGTTGTTCTTGATCTTTGTTCATCTCTAAAAATCATTTTTTTCTTTTAAGGTCTTCAAATAATCAAATAATATGTACTTTCTACTCTTCTTGATGCATAAACCTTTGTTGTACAACTTGTTTTGTAAAAAGAATGATTTTAAACTACATAAACCTTAAAAAGGTGTACATATGGTTCGAATTTTATAAAAAGGAACATAAGGAAATCATAGTTTTGTGATCGTGGTTATTTTCATGTAATAATATTGGTACTTTTGAGCTTATTGTATTCGGCTTATATATATGAGCTTATTTGAGAGCTTGTTTGATTATTTTAGAGCTTGTTTAATGTATATATGAACACGTGTGAAACAGAAAACATAAATAAATATTTACTTGATATTTACTTTGGCAACTTATAAATAATATACTTGTATTTGGCTAGTTTTCAAAAGGATGAAACATTAGGCTTATTTGACTTAACTCATAAGCTCAAATAAGGCTTAATGGGCCTTAAAGCCCACGTCACCCACAACCATAAACCCACGGCCCAAGCTTATACATAAGCTTATGGGTTTGGCTTATTATATCTTGGCTTGTTAAGAGCTTGTGGTAGCTTTTTAATGAACCTAGAACTTGTTTGATAACTTTTTAATATATCAGACTTGCTTATTTTGTATTTTGGCGTTTTAAAGGCTTATTGGGCCTAAAATCCCAATGAGAGTTTTGGTGACTCGTTAGACTTGTTTTAAATGTAAAACGATTATATAGAATTTGTAAATTATAAATTATGATTTGAAAGTGGTTTGAAATTGGTTTTTGATAAAGTCTACGACTTTGTAAAAATGAGTAAACACGAACGGGTCTTGCCGAAATTTTGTAAAAACCTTATACTTAGGAATTTCTTAGAAAACATAAATAATAAAATGTTTTGATTAAATTCCATAACGATCTAGAAAGTCAAAATTTTAAATAAACAAGTTAATTATACGTTAATAAAAATTTAAATATTGCATATTATATAAAACATACTCCAATATAATATACACTTATATACGTACTTTACTTACAACAAATACACTAAAAGACGAAATACACTAAAATATGAAATACACTAAAAGACAAAATGCACTAAAAGACGAAATACACTAAAAGATGAAATACACTAAAAGATGAAATATTTTCGAAGATGTGCCAAAGTGTCGAGACTTGTCAAACCTATAACTTTCGAAAGTACGTTTTGAAAAGGATACACCATGTCTACTCATGCTCGGATGATCAACTCTTGTGTTAAGCGTTATTCGTAGTGCATTATTCTAAGACGACCACTATATACTAGGTTGTCGCCAGTACCGTGAGATTTGTTTTCGCTTGATTGATTCCTTTTGATCCACAACTCACATAAGGTGAGTTCATAGCCTCGCACTTTTACTCATTTTGAATAAATGTTTTATAACTTTGAGGTGAGAAACATTGCTTGTTTTTAAAATCGGACACTTTTCATGAGGATTTTTCCCTGTTTACGTGTTGCCTAAGTAGCGTTAGACCTCTTATTGCCCAAAACTATCATGAACTGTTAATCTCTTGACCGGAGGACCGGTTGAGGGAACGCGAGTGAATAAATAGATCTATTAGGACTAATTATCCCTATCCGTGTAAGTCGCACTTACTACCCACGGGTCGCCCAATTAAACGGATATATGTCATGTCGAATTTCGGATAGGAAATCTTAGGTCGGATTTCCTCTAGGGCAATGCAACCTATAGCTATATGAAAGCTATGTCTCAGAATTAGCATCGGTGTCATGAGCTTAGTGCAACGTAAATATCTTTTATGTGAAGTTGTATTTGTTATAACTGTTGCATGCCTGTAAAATCTTATGGTCCACTATTACATCAAATTAAACCTATGAATTTACTCAACTTTATGTTGACCTTTTTAAGCATGTTTTTCTCAGGTGCTTAGCTTGGAAGATGTTGCCTGATCTATATGAAGTCTAATTGCCCGAACCAGTTTTCAGATTTCATCTATGTTATCTTAAATACCGTTGTTGAACTTATTAAAGCTTCCGCATTTTAACTTTTGAATCTTTTAAATTTGATTGATGTAAACTTATTATTATTTTAAATTTATGCAACGGTGTTTATTTTTAAAACGTACCCTTAGAGGTCGTTCTTTATGCTTTGTACTTGAGATATCCAGGAACGTCACGCCTCCGGACACGTATTCCGTCCAGGGCCCGTTTGGGGGTGTGACAAATTGGTATCAAGAGCCAAGGTTATAGAGAACCAGGTAGTATAAACTAGGTCTGGACTATAACCAGTATGTGATCCTACGTGATTATGTGCCTTACGTGATTTTACATAGTACGTATACATAATTAAATACTATATAAATAATATATATGTATTAAATACTAAGTATAACTAATATTACTATAAGTATTTCTCATTTCATCCCATCATGCCGTACTCGATGACCCGCGCATTCATTCGTTCATTTTGCATTCATCCAGTTACCCATTCACCCGATCATATGTTGCATCATGCATGGTTGATATAAAGATGATTTATATAAACTTTGCTTGTGCAGGTCATGGCTATTTCAGTTATCTCAGTTTCTTCAGATTCATCAGAGGACAACGTGAGGACACCTACTGGACGAGTTATCTTGTTCGGTACTATCCCTACCACTATTCCTGACACCACACCAATGATTACTCCACCCACTACTCAGACTGACACTACAGTGATACCAGATTTCCAGATTTTATCCATGATTATCTTAAATACCGTTGTTGAACTTATTAAAGCTTCCGCATTTTAACTTTTGAATCTTTTAAATTTGACCGATGTAAAACTTATTATTATTTTGAATTTATGCAACGGTGTTTATTTTTAAAAACGTACCCTTAGAGGTCGTTCTTTATGCTTTGTACTTGAGATATTCGATAACTTCACGCCCCCGGACGCTAAATCGGACGGGACCATATTTGGGGGTGTGGCAAAAGAGAAGGGCTTAAAATGTCAAAAATGGAAACCTTTGTTCTCCTCTTAAAAGTGGCAGATTTTGAAGGATTCTAGAAAGGGATTTGTGTGCAAATTATAGTGATAATGATGAGTGTTTAGGATAAGATGGAAGAGTTGTGATAAGCTAAAGACTTGAAGATTCATATTTAAGGTTTTAGAGTTATCTACAACTAGGGTTGAGGTGCTATATAAACACCTTACGCCTCTTCTCATTTAATTCGTCCCCACAAACATTGATGACACACATAATTCACATCCAAAAGCAATATTCCATTTTGGCGTTTTCTATTTGTTTTCTCAGTCAACACATATAGAAAAAGAAGCATTATAATATTTATTCCTTTCTTTGTTATATCAATTGGCTGGCAAAAAAACAAACATCTTTAAAGGTTTGTTTATTGTTCGAGTATATATTAAATAAATTACACGATCACTTGTTGGTTCGTGGTGTTATAATCGTGATGTAACGACTAGCATCGTGACGTACTTGTTTGCCGTGTTGTGTGAGCAACCATAGAGGTGGTAATTTAACCACTTTGTTTCATTAGCATTTGATTCTTCAAGAGGTATGATTTCTTTATGTTTATTGTGTGTTAATCATATGTACCAACCATGATCCATATCCGTTGCTACTCGTGGTTGTTAATGGTTAACAGTTATTTAAATTCCAACAGAAGACAAGCCTCAAGTTTAAGTAGATATCTCTCTCTCCTCTTGGCAATAGCTGACGCTTTTGTCTGAAAATATTCCCAAAAGTTGTCTTGTTCCACTCTTGAAGGTTTTCTGCAAATTGGTTAAGGAATGACACAATGGGAACATCATTTCGCCACATTGTTTTCACAAAAGTCTCAAAAACTTTTGTGGGAGAGCCATGCTGATAAAAATCTAAATGGTTTTTGCCCACTAGTAGGGGTAACGAAGCCATTCGTTTTGATAAGTAATGGTGAGTGATCAGAGTTTATTGCCGGGAGATGCTTTACAGCTGCTTCAGGGAATCGAGTGCGCTAAAATAAATTGCTTAGGCCCCTATCCAGACGAGTAGCCTTCCGGTTTTCCACAGTTTTCCCCCTAGTCCACGTGAATTTAGCACATATATAACCAAGGTCAACCAGAGATGTATTATCAATCCAGTTCTTGAAATGATCACATCTCCGCTGCATATCCTGATTACCATCATGTCGTTCGTCAAGTGTGGTTGTTTCATTAAAATCTCCTGCTAATAACCATGCCTTGTTTAAGGACTCTGAAAGGTTCGAGAGATTATCCCAAATTTCTTGTCTTTTATTGATATCAGGACTTGCGTAAATTGCAGAGAAGATCCATGCTTCCTCATCCTCTCGTGAGATTTTGATAGTTATGTATTGACCGTGGTAGACAAGGATATCAACATTAAGTTTATCTTTTTTCCAATAGAGCCAAATATTGAATTTGTCTACCAAGACGTTCTGCTCGATCACCATCAAGATGGGTTTCTACAAGTGCAATTACTTCTGGATGGTTCATACAGAATATTTCTTTGAGCGTCCCAAGAAAATTAGAGCTCCCGGCACCTTGAACATTCCATACCAATATGTAACCTACTAGAACATATATCTTCCATAAGACAAAAAGATAAGGGTAAGCATTCTATGTACACCAAATTGATCATATTGATCACATGTTCTGTCAAGAGACTATGTTGTCCCGTACAACGCCTTCGAAGTGTGGATCATCATCTTTGATGTTTGGTTGCATCGGATTCTCTTGCGCACCTCCAAGATTCTTATCTTCATACTTTTCCATTATTGAATGATGTTCGATATTCTGGCTAGGGAATGGGGTCTCATTCACATGATGGATTTGTTGAGAAGTGGGGGTAGAGGAGAATATGGGTGATTGCTAAGTGTTGCGATTTTGGTTTTCTTTTTGAGTCGTATCTGGCCTTGTGAGGATTTTGTTGGCATGGGATTTGGCATTAGTTGTCGTAAGAGTTCTGGTTTGTTGGCTTTGGTGAGGCTTGTTAGATTTCCTTGTTTTGGCTGTTTTGTTTACACCAGAAGAAATAATGATTGGGTCAGGTTCTACCATGATACCAAAATCAATTTTTTTGAGCAAATCGTTATCGTGTGATCCTTCCACTTCCCCACTAGTCAAATAATGTAAAATCAAATGATGTATATGTACATACAATCATAAATGTATAATCGATTACACGTTGAAACGAATTGTTATATAACTTTTTGCAATATCTTAATAGTAGTACCTTTGGTTAATAATTAGTGATTTCATTTTAGCAAATTTGGTAGGAACGATTTTATATATCTTAATTGTTCGTTTTTGTCATTGAGTTTTTTTGTTCCAATTTGGTATTATTATTATTTCCATGTAATATAAGAACGACAATAATAAAATAGAGTTTTAATTTAGTAGTGAGTAACATCTAGGCTACCATGGAGAAACCACTATCCCTTGCTACATTTCCCCTCACAAACACACACCTTATGAATACGGATCACATCTATAAACATAAGGGCTCTTATGGGAGGCATCACAAGAGATAGAGTAAAACTCCTGTTCTCACTGAGATCCACCACCACATGCTACATTTCCATTACTGGCATCACATAGAGGTTTAGGAGTTGCTCAGGGATACAATCCCACTTGACTACATTTCCCCAGCTGTTGTCCAACAACTCAGACCAACAGCTAAGGCATCACCAAGCTGGCCTACTGCCTTTGCAGGAAACCTACTTTATGACATTGAGCATAGCTTTGGCTTAGTTACACAGCACACTGTTCATATGTCATGACCCAGTAGGATTAAACTAAGAAAGGTACTCAATGTCAAGATACAAGGCCATCTGCTTTTACTAGTGAGGAGATTCTACATGATATCCAAGCCATATCCAGCATCTTCATTACATTTTGAAGAATCCTCACAAGCAATTTCTTGACTATCACATCATTCTTCATGGAGATCTTCATTCTTCCAAACACCCCTTTCGGCATTTAAAATACCAGTATTGAATATGACTCAATACTGTTCTGGATTCATTACCAAACACTATCATTTTAGTGATCTTCTAGCAAATTTCACATTCCATATGCATTCTGCAAGACTTACATTATTGCTCTCTTTTACTGTGATTGACACCAGTCTAGCTTTAATTTCTTCCATCATACTAGCAAAAAGATCAGCAGCTTCCTTTTTACAATTGTTGAAGAGCCTTGAGTTTCTTTCATGCCATATGTAGTAGATAGCAGCACCAAAGCATAACTTCCTAATTACCACCCATACATTCTGCTTCTCACAACCTTTACTCATTTCATTCAGATTATCATCCCAAGAAGCTTTTGAAAACTTTATTTTAGCAATATCACAAACAAGACTCCAGAACTTCTGAGTATAATCACAATTGAAGAATAGATGATCATGTGAATCAAGACCTTTTTGGCACAGGCTGCATTCAAAAGTTCTATTGGGGTACCATTTAGCCAATCTGTCCTGGGTGCACAATTTCTTTTTAGCAGCTAACCATAAGATAAAGCTATGTTTAGGAATACAGTTAGTATGCCAAACAAGCTTGCACCAATTAACTTTCTCACTGGTTCCTCTAACATCCTTCCATACATTGTTGGTTGAAAAGCTTCTATCATTTCCATCATTATCCACCCAAACTAGCTTATCTGGTGTATTAGAGAGTACTGGGACATGGATCATACCTAGCCATGGGTGTTTTACTAACCAATCTTGTGGCCATCTCCAACCATTCTCATTAATCAGATCACTAACTGTATTTTGATCATGAAAACCAGCATAAAATACTTCTTTTTTGCTAATTGTGCTAGACAGAGAAATGTCTTTGTGCCATCTATCATGCCAAACATTAGCATTTTCTCCATTCCCAATTCTGTATCTCATGTGATTTCCAATCCAACTCCTTAGACTTAATATGCATTTCCATCCCCAGCTGTCCTTTGAGTCAATATCAATATCCCAAACACTCCTTTGTTTTAATTTGACTACATTGATCCATTTGACCCATAAAGATTCTTTCTTTGCAGCAACATTCCACAGATGTTTAACAAGTAGAGTCTTGTTCCATAGTTCTAAAGACTTAAAACCCAAACCCCCTTGATCTTTAGGCTTACACACATCTATCCATGCCACCTTAGCTCTTCCTTTTCCACTATCTCCAATATTCCACAAAGAATTTCTTTTTTTAATAGTCTCCAATATCATTATAACTCCTTTTGGAAGAAGAAAACTGAACCCCAGCAAACATGCATAATCCTAAGACAGAAGCAATAAGTTGAGCTCTTCCAGCATAGGACAAGCTTTTATTTTTCCAGTCATTTAGCCTTTGCTTAATCTTGTCCACCAGTTGCTTGCAATCATTTGCACCAATCTTTTTAGTAACCAATGGAACACCCAAATATCTTACTGGGAGCTTACCTTCTTTAAAATGGAAAATGCTACCTATTTCCTTCTTTGTATCCTCCTCAAGGCTTCCACAGAACATTGTACATTTCCCAAGATTTGGGTGTAACCCTGAAATCTCACTGAATCTATTACAGGTTGAAACGAACTAAAATGTGACTTTTTGCAATATCTTAATAGTAGTACCTTTGGTTAATAATTCGTGATTTCATTTTAGCAAATTTGGTAGGAACGATTTTATATATCTTAATTGTTCGTTTTTGTCATTGAGTTTTTTTGTTCCAATTTGGTATTATTATTATTTCCATGTAATATAAGAACGACAATAATAAAATAGAGTTTTAATTTAGTAGTATTGAATTATGCATAAGTATCGTGCACGCACTAGATTTATACGTTAATTAAATCTTAGAAAATTTCAATTTAGTAGACGGACATATAAGAATTTGTCCGTGTTTAATTTATACTACATATAAAACATTTTAGACAAAACACTATGTACAAGCAAATAATACACCCACAAATATAAAAAATTGGCTGGTCAATGTCTAATTAATTACATCATTAAACACCTCCTAAAAGAAAAATATAAGTTATTAAGCTCATTATACAAACCGATATAACACGGAATGTATTCTCATTTTTAATGTAAAAGTATTATTAAATACACAGAGTTTTAAAATGCATACTAAATGAAAATGTTCGAAAAGTATTATTAAATCGTAAGAGTCATCGAGAACCAACATGTACACCTTGCAGATTTTTTTGATAAACTTACTGTAAAAACTAAAAAATATATTTTTTAAAAATCGAACCATTTTTTCAAATTAAATGATGCAAAGTGCTAAATGCTAATTATATATTTTATATTTATTACATATAATAATAATAATAATAAAACTCTTTAAAGTTACTCCACATGATTTTTAAATATTTAGGTTTTTTTAATGTTTATAAGTACTCTTGTACTTATATCTTCTACATAAGTGAGATAAATACAATACACATTGTTAATAAATAAAACAATCGCAAATAAAAACATATAAGGTGTATTTTATACAACTAAATTACTTAACATAACGTAAATGATTTTTAAAATGCATTATAGTGTTTTTATTTAAAAATAGCTTGCAACTAGGAGCCATTGTCAGCCATTTTAACCTCACATCTTCATAATATAGCAGATACCGCCTCTGTATTGACACACCATCACGTGTGTAGTCTATAATTTTTATATCAGTTAACTTGTTATTGCTTAGAATTATTCAAAACTAAAATCGACGTCATCCGCAAAGTTATTGTATCGAAACATATAGAACAGAAAAACATTATTCGCATAAATTCCTTATTGTATACTGTGCTAGTGTTTTGTAATTGTGATATAAGTACAACTAATAATTGCACGTGTTTTTACTTAAATATTTTCATCATGCGTTAATTTCGATTAAATTTTAGTAAATATTTAATTTGTAGTAAAAATTTATGTTTGATAAAAGATTTAACTATGTTTAACTAACAAGGATGTTGAGGTTGTTGTTTAAATCTAACTATTGATAATATACACAATGTGTGAGTTTGATAGCACATAATGAGTGTTAATGAAGTTAAAATATAAAGTCTTTTAAATTATTATTTTTTGGATATCCGTATATAAACTTTAAATAAAAATTACATGAGTCGTTGTTACAAGTACAATCGTGTTGTTTATTTTTATATCACGGTAACTCGTGCTTACATTTGATAGGTATATTCTTGTTGATAATAATTTAGTTGTATTTAATATATTCAAACTCGTGTAAGCATGTGTTAAACTTATAAAAAGGAATAACATGAGTCCTTATTGAACACCATATGGAAAAAAAATATTTTCTTTTCAGATATCCTTACTTAAACTCTTAATGAAGAATAACATGAGTTGTTCGTATACATACAACCTGCTATATTACCCTTATATACAATAGCGAAGCAAATGACAACATTTTGAAGGTGCAAAAACGACGTTGTTTTGCTTTAGGCTGACGTTTTTGGGAGTTGGGCCATACTTGGGTGTCACCCGGCTGGGCTGACATCATTTTCGGGTTAAACGATGTCATTCTGGTATTTGTTGGGCACGATAAACAAACACACACCACCAACACACACACGCGGACACAAACACTTACTAAGATAGTCAAATATTCTGACAATCGTCGACTACGGAAGCTGGATGTAGCTAATACCTTTTTACTTGTTTAGGGTGTGCTGTTATTTTTTACTTCTTTTTAATTTGGTGGTTGGATCTAATGGTTTTTTTGGGGTTTGGATTTAAACGGTCTGTAGACGTGTTCGTTATGTTGCGTAGTGTAATTTTTGGTGGACTATGTGGTTATAGGTGTTAGGTGCTTTGTTGCATTTTGTTTTGGAGGTAAGGTTATTGTATGGTGTAATTTTTTTAGTCTTTTGTTTTTGTTGTTTAGATGTAGTTGTTGCATGTTGTGGATTTGCGTTTTTAGTGTAATTATGGGTATATTTTGACTCTGAAATGTGTTCTGCCAAAACTGTGTCGTTTAAGATTTGGGTTGTTCCGATTGAGCATTTGCTTTGTGTTTAAAAGTAATAATATTATAGGTCATTTTGTGACATTTTAGTTTATGGCATTTGATGTGGGTATTTGTTGTATTTAATCATGTCTGTGTTCGGCGCTTTAGGGTCTAGGTGGCGTCGTTTTTGGTTTTTCAGTCTGATTTGTTGGCGCATGTTTTGGCATGATGTTTGTTACCTGTATGTCCTTATATTTGAATGTGTTTTAAGTTTTTTGTCGATGTTGTTCTGTGCAGGCTGTTTTTTAGAGGTTGTTCAAAACATGATGGATGGCGTAAAGATAGGAGTGTATCGTATGTTTAACGTTAGTGGCTTACGGTATAGGGTATTGAATATGTGTTTTAACTTTTTTTGCTAAAGTTGTTTTGTGCAGGCTGTTGGTCAGGGGTTGTGCAAAACATGGTAGCGAAAGGATAGGCGTGTGTTGTATGTTAAACGTCAATTGTTTTTGGGTATTGATTTTAAGTTCCATGGTTTTCCGTGTACTTGATTCTGCTGGGTTTTAATATATACATGTTGTTAGGCCCGGATTTGTGTTTTCAAGTTGACGGTGATGTTGCTGGTGTTAGATTTCGGTGGACGATGTATGCCAGGTGTTACGTGAAATTGCACGTTGATAGTGCACTGTATTCCACTTTTGATGGTATATGTATTGTATGTTTCATGTCAGTGGTTTACGATATAAGGTGTAGATATAAAGTATTGTGGTTTTTCGCTTGCTTGATACTGCTATGTTTTAATATGTATGTGTTGTTATGCTTGAATGTGTGTTTTCAGGTTCATGATGATGTTGCTGCCATTCGATTTCAGCGGACAACATTGGCCAAAGGTTGCGTGAAATTGAACGTCGATAGCATGGGTATGTATCCTGTTGGAAAATGGTAGTCGGTTTCGCAAGTTATATTGGGGGCACACGCGTTAAACACATAGAGTATATTTTACTTTACGACAATAATTAAATAATCGTTATTTACTATTAATTGTTTAATAAAATATAATGATTATTTAAAATATAAACCCGAGGGACTTAAACGAACAAAACCCAAACCCGTGGGGTGCCATTGTTTGGCCGAACACCCTAAGGGTTATAGAGGGGTGTTTGGTTCGATTGGAAGAGCAAAGGGAGGAAAAGGAAACTTTGTTTCCTTGTTCAACAAGAATTGGGATAGGGTTGGGAGGCTATAAATACTCACACCCTTCACCTCATTCTTCATTCATTCAATTGATAAAATCCCTAAACCCTAAAATTGTTTCGGTGCCTCTCTTCCCTTCAAAACCCTAACCGAACCCC
>BQNB010035417.1:9691-50882 GCA_026074375.1 Tanacetum coccineum | reverse complement strand
TGGGGTGCGCAGTGATGACTCTTTATGGGCTAAACCAGTTGAAGACTTCTTCAGTTCTGAGAGTGAGAGTGATGATGATATGGAGAATTATATTCCTCCTATTCCGTATGGTGCATTCAAAGATTGGGAGATTGTGCGTTGCCCGCTTAGTAACACTTATTATCATGTGTATTATCAGGAAAATCGACGGCAAAAGTCCTTTTTCTACCTGAAACAGTTGCTACCTCATGTCTATCGTGAGGATCTTCTTCTTTTACGTCGTCGGATGAATCGGTATTTTCGGCTGAACCCAGATGTGGATGTTGGTTTGGACCTCTGGAGGGATGTCAATCTGTTGTGTCAGTCCCTTCATTCTGATGATGTGGAAGATTTTTGGAGAACACAAGATGAATGGGTTGTGAGCAGCTGGAAATTGTATCCCAAGAGCTCTGTTCATGTCTTGGACTTAACGAATGGGAAAACTGTGTATATGTTTGTGGACAAGGTATATCCTATCCGGGCTACACTGCTTGAACGGATGTTACGCCACAGGCTCACCGTTCCACCCTCATACTGTCGGGATGTCGTTGTTGCTGGGAATGCTGTTCAGACCGTTCAAGCTGGCTTACGAGAATCCTATGAGTGTCTTGCATCTGTTCCTATGTAAGTTTGTGTTTTAGTTGGTGTTTGTTATCAATAGTTTCATTAAAAAAATGTACTCTTAGTTAGCTTTATCGATAGTATAGTGTTGTATAACTTTGGTGTTAGTGCTTGCACTGCACGACAAATGGTTTTCAGCTCACCATGGCTAACAGCCAAGAAAGAGTCTGGCTCACCTTTGCAAACGGCTTTGGTGTGTAACTCAAATCCGTTGATAGCTGTAAGGGTTTGCTAAAAATCCTATGGTCTTCACTCACCATGTTCTTGCAACAAAGAGTGGCTAGTCCAAGAGGGTACGGCTCTTGGTAAAGACCTTATCAAATCCGTTGATGGTTGCCAGGTTACCCAAAACTGGATGGTTATCACTTTCCATATTCTTTGGATGAAAAGTGGCTAGTCCATAGCAAACGGCTCATGGTAAAGACTTTCTCAAATCCGTTGATAGTTGACAATTTACTCAAAATTGTATGGTTATCGACTCACCATATTACTCTGTGTATGAAGAGTTGGCTAGTCCTGAGCAAACGGCTACAGGTAAAGACTTTCTCAAATCCGTTGTATGGCTGTGACAGTTTGCCAAAAACTGTTAGGGTATTCCAATTCACCCTTGATTCACGTTCTGAGAAATTGGACTGGTTGTTGTTACACCAGGGTGTTTGTTATCACCAGAGTTTCAACTAGCCCAAGAGTGAGTAGCTACTTGGTAAAGGCTTATCAAATCTACTTATGTTGCTGCAAAGACTGGAAGTTGCTGCTTAGAGATGTTGCTGCCTCATTTGATTCTGCTGTTCATCGAGTTCATGCTGTTTCCTTTGATGCTGCTGTGGCTTCTACAGTTTCTGCTGCTTGTTGTGTTGCTGCTGGTTACATTGTATCTGCTGGTTTATGCTGCTGCTGCTTACTTTGTTCCTGCTGCTTCTCA
The DNA here is from genome assembly GCA_026074375.1 of Tanacetum coccineum. NCBI lineage: Eukaryota > Viridiplantae > Streptophyta > Magnoliopsida > Asterales > Asteraceae > Tanacetum > Tanacetum coccineum. Next base: position 49,321 of record BQNB010035417.1, on the reverse strand, counting down.
ATCCTCTTCCTTCGAGAAGATCTATCTAGAAACTTGGAATTAACGGAGTCAAAACCAAGTTTAGGGGAGGATTGTTGGAACTTATTGAAAACGACTAAGTGTCGTTTCTGCTGTTAGAGATGTTCGCTTCTGCTGATAGCATTAAGTCGTTCCTGCTGGAAGATTTCAGAAAACTTGGAAATAAACGGAGTCAACACAAGTTTAGGGGTAGGATTTGTTGGGACATTTACAACGACTAAGTGTCCGTTTCTGTGTTAGACATATTACGTTTCATGCTGATAGCTCTGAGTCGTCCTGCTGACAGTTTTTAAAATAGATTCCTGTTGATTATGTTTTGCTGGTCATGTTCTCGTTTCCTGCTCGTCAAGTGTGATAGATCTGCTGTATTTGTTCTTTATAGGTAAATTAATGTAATAAGAATCTATAGTTATATTCTAGTATTATCTCATTAATATAGGAATGAGATAAATTAGGAAGTGATTGATATTGATGTATATCTCTTACGAGATTTTAGTTTTCTTGTTGACTAATTTAGGGTTTCTTCTCTATAAAAGAAACCTTTAGCATTAGGGTTGAACACCGATTGTAAAAGCACAAAATCAATTTATTATCAATAGAAAGATCCATAGAGGATCGTTGTTCATATTGTTGTTCTTCTTTATTGAACTGTTTAGTTTCCGCCTAAATATTTGCTAGAGTCTCTCACGTATGTGCTTGTGATTACATAAGTACTATACATTCACAAAGGATAGAAGATCTATCTAGTCCTAGATCCTAACATCTGTTGTGAGACATTGACTAAGGGAAATGATAAGAGGAAAGAGATGGAGGAATCAAGTAAGCAAGGGAATACCTAGAAGGATAATAAGAAAGCTAAGACTAGATCAGGGTTCGTGGCGACCGTTCCTCCCAGGAAAAACAATGAGAGCACGTACCCTAAGTGTGCTAGGTGTGCTAGGTGTTATACTTTCCACCCGAAGATTATCAATATCACTTATTTTTACAAGATATAAGTAATTGTATATAGAGATTAAAATACATGCATCATTGCATCTTGTAGAAAAAAAATTCCTAATAGAGACATAATAATCAAATATTATACTTAAAATATTTATAAATCTATAATTCATTAATGCCCAGAGTTATGCTACCACCCACCAAAGTCGAATGCATCTTGTAGGTTGTGCTATAACTGCCAGAAACTGGGTCATTTAGCAAAACAGTATTGGGCACCGATTAGGCAAGTGGCGCCTGTGAATGCAGTTATGATGGGACCGAATCAGAGGGCATGCTACGAATGTGGGAGTCTAGACCATTTTCGCAATAACTGCCCCAAGTGGAATCAAGCAACTGGACCAGCAAGGAACCTGTTAGCTTTGGAGGGAAGAAGGAACACCCAAAACATGGGAACAAGCAGAAGAGGAGGGCATTTATAGGGAAATTTAGCAGGTCTGGGGGGAGGCTCTACGGGATCACCAAAGTGTTTGTGAGGGTACATTTTCTTTAAACAATCAATTTGCTACTGTTCTTTTCGATTCTAGAGCTGATTTTAGTTTTTTTTCTACTAAGTTTGCGCCTTTGCTAAATGTGGAACCTTGTACTGTAAACCCTGGTTATGTGATAGAAATAGCTGATGGTAAGAGTGTAGAAGTCGATAAGGTTATCCGTGATTGCAAACTAGAACTAGGAAACTTCGTGTTACTTATAGATTAGAGTAACTTGTTGGGGACCATGGACAGGTTTTGATGTGATTGTGGGGATGGACTTGTTGTCCAAGAATGAGGCTGTTATATGTGTCATGAGAAAGTAGTAGAGATACCGATGAAAAAGGGCAGGATACTTCAAGTTCATGGGGAACGTACTTTGGGAGCCGCCAAAGCCCTAATGAATGCTAAGATGGATGAACCTAGGATAAAGTGACCATTACCAGTTAGTGCGGATTAGATTTTATGATGTGTTCGGAAGAGACTTGTTGGGGTACCACCGCAACGACAGTTGAGTTTCTTATAGATTAGTTCTCGGGATCGCGCCAGTCGCGAAGTCCCACTTATCGTTTGGCACCCTCGGGAAATGCCATAGACTTGTCTCTAGGCAAACTTCAAGAGTTGCAGAGACAAGGGTTTCATACGAACCTAAACCATTCATCGTGGGAAGCACCTGTGTTATTCGTGAAGAAGAAGGATGGATATTTTCTATGTGTATCGACTATAAGGAGCTGAACAAAATAATAATTAAAAACCGTTATCCACTCCCTAGGATCAATGACTTGTTTGATTGTGTCAAGGGAGATGTTATTTTGCTACTAAGTAGATCTTCGGTCAGGATATCATCAGCTACGTGTGCACGAAGATGACATTTTAAAGATCACATTTTGAACGAGATATGGACATTTTGAGTTTACGGTATGCTTTTGGAGTTTGAAACGCTAACTGTCGCAGGCGGTCTTCATGGACTAGATGACCAGGTTGTGCGCTAAACGTATCTTATAAGTTTGTCATTGTTTTCTCAGTGAAGACATTCTGTGGTCTATTCTGCGACAAGACAATCGATAGGTAGTAGTTAGCATGCGAAGTCACGTTTGATGTTAGTATTGGAGTTATGAGAGGGATGGAGTAGAGAGTTGTATGCGGAAGTTTTTACTAAGTGCGAGGAGAGTTTTGGCATCAGGAAGTGCATTTCGCTGTGGATGGTCATTGGTGGTTATGGAGATGACTATGTGGAGGAGTGATTGTCAGCGTGGACTTTGCTCAAGTAAAAATAGAGGCGGTGAGAATTGGAGGAGCTCTACAACACTCTCGTGTGAAGTTCGATCGTTTTTGGGATTAGCAGGCTATTATAGGGTTTTTATCGTGCAGTTTCTCCCAAGATTGATAAACCCTTACTTCGGTTAACTCAGAGAAAAACAAACGTATTTAGTAGGGCATAAAAAAAAGAGGAGAAAAAGCCTTTCTGAGACTTGAAGAATTAATTGTGCGATGCTCCTCTATGTCGTTGTCGTTACCGGAACGGAGGTTGAAGATTTTTGTGTCGTTAAATGCGATGCATCGAATCACGGCTTGGTTGCGTTCTCATGCAAGAGCAAGGTAAATCGCCTACGTATCGCAGACAACTGAAGATTCGACGAGAATAATTTATTATACAACCCAAGAACTAGAGTTGGGAGTGTCGTGTTTGTCTTAAGAGTAGAGGCATTACCTGCTTTATGGCACAAAGAGTGTTATTTTACATCGGACGGTCGTCGAATAAGAAGCCTTCAGATATTTTTTCACCAAAAGGAGTTAAATCTGCCGCCAAGGAGGTGGATCAGAGTGTTTAGTGATTATGAGTGTAGAGATTCGGTACCTTCCTGGTACAGGCGAATGTATGGTGGCTGATGCCGTTGAGTAGGAAGGAATGGTGAAATAGACGTGGTTCGAGCGAGGCTATACCATTCAGTCTGGGATGAAAGATGATGATATGGCAGCAAACGTGAGGCGTTCATAACAGAGAGAACGTTCGTTGTAGAAAGGCTACATGGGGTTAGTGTCAACGGGAAAGGAAGGAGGAAGATGGGAGTTTTGTACTTTATGGATCGGATTATGGGGTCCTTTAGTAGGAGATGTGAGAATGGTAATTTTGAATGAAGCTCATAAGTCTAAGTACTTTGTGCATCCTGGAGCGAATAAGCTGGTACTATGACATTCGTGTATGATTGGTGGTGGGGGACTAATGAACGAGATATTGCTATTTACTGTTAGTAAGTGTTTGCATTGTTGCAAAAGATAACCGGTTGTACGCATCTCAAAGACCTTCGGGTTTATGTCAACGCAACCTAAGACACAGACTGGTATAGAGGGATAAGATCACTATGGATCTTATTACCAAATTACCTAGGTCAAGAAATGGGCATGACGTGATATGGGTAATAGTCGACAGACTTACTAAATCTTCTCATTCCTAGCGATTCGTGAGGATTTTAATATGGAGAAGTGGCAGGTTATATATTATGAAAGTGTGGTCAACGCACATGGGGAGTGTCCGTGTTCTTGATTAGTTCGAAATCAAGATGGTCGCGATTTATTCACATTTGGCAAACGGTACAGAAAGCGTTAGGGACAAGGGTAGACTTGAGTACTGCTTATCTTCCTCAGACGGATGGACAAGTGATGAGTGTACAATTCAAACCTTGGAGGATATGTTAAGGGCGTGCGTTATAGATTTTGGTGGTAGTTGGGATGTCCATCTACCATTAGCCGAGTTTTCTTACAACAATAGTTATCATTCGAGCATTCGGGTGCTCCATTTGAGGCTTTGTCGCCATCCTTTGTATAGGTAGGGATGTGTAGAAGCCTGTGTTATGGGAAAATTAGAGAGGGGAAGTTTGTATTGGGACTGATGTTAGTATTTAGAGACAACAGAATAAGGTGGGTATTGATAAAAAGAAAAGCTCAAGAAGTGGAGAGGGATGCGTCAAAAGAGCTATTGCGATTTAAGAGACGTAAACATTAGAGTTATGTAATGGGTGCTCATGTATATTGAGGTGACGCTTAGAAGGGGGTAGTGCCTATTGGAAGAAGGTAAGTTAGCATCCGAGATATCGTAGGACTGTTTGAGATCCCTGAAAGGATTGGCTGTCTTGTAGGCTTATAGGGTTGGAGTACGAGGAGTGGGCGTCACCCGGGCCAAGAACATTTATGCGTCTCCAATCCGAAGTGATGTCTGGCGTGGATGCTAATTCTACATGTGACAATTGATGCGATTAATGGTCGATAAGACACTGCATTTTTTCGAGGAAGGAATAAAGATTTTATGGGATCGAGAGAATTAAAGAAGATAAAACGTAGGAAAGATAGCGCTTGTGGAAAGTTAGATTGATTCGAAAACGTGGTCCTGAGTTTACTGGGAAACATGAAGAGATTCCTGACGAAATCTAAGTATCCACGGTTGTGTGTGGAGTGGCCGCGTTGATTGAACCGTGTCTAGTTAATCTCGAGACGTAAGATGTTCCTCAAAGGGGGGATATCACGACATTGTGATTAATCGGTTAGGCATATACCTTTAGACAATGGCTAAGAGTTCATTTTATGTGTTTAAGTGTTGTGCTATGTGATTTTATGTGTGCTAAGTGAGTTAAATGGGTGCTTAATATTATTTTGAGGTGTATGGGCATCTCATTTTGCGTGGGTTTGTGTTTGGTAATGAGTATTCCATTTGTTCACGTTTAGTGATAATGGAAAGGAATGACGTATTGCATGTAATGCTACGTCAATAGTTGGATGATTAAGTGTTAAGCGTTTATGGGAAACGTTTCATTTTAGAAATGAAATAAGTGAGTGAAATATAAAGATTTGTAGCAAACTTTCTAAAAATAGAAAGTGGTTTGGTGAAATGAAAGTTATATTTAGAAAAATTAGTAAGTAGCGTTTAAGTAAAAAAGTTTAATCAAATTAGCTTAGGTTTTTATAAAAACTTAAGAAAATGAAGTAAATTAGTTAATTAATAATTTAATAAAAAAATAATAAAATATATATATAGGTAGGGTGCGTCCGGTTTTGGGTTTAACAGAAAGGAAAAAAAGTTATTTTTTTTACTAAACTAAGTTAGAATTGGACTAGGACTTGTAGGATTTAGATTAAAACCCAAACTTGGCCCATCCTTTTCCCCTTTTGTTGATGTCGTGCGATCTCCCCTCCCCCAAAACCCTAAGAAGTTGATTTTCACTTGTGGATCCAAGAACATTCAAGAGTTGTGGTTTAGGTGCTAATCATCAAGGTAAGTGTGTTCATCCTAGTTTAAATAATGCATACATGTAACACTTATGATGGTGGATTCTAGGGTTTCATAAAATTCAGAATATTAATGATATTTAATGATGATAGAATGATTAGGGCTTGATTAGGGTCATGTTCATGCAATTGGTTAGGTTAGATTTGCGTTAAAACTTGATTTAGGGTTGAGCAGAATTTTGGGTCGTGTTCAACGACTGATATCTAGATGATAAAAACGTGTATTGATATGTTTCTTGAGCCTATGAATAAGCCAAAAGAGTCTACTTTCCAGAAAATCCAGCCTCGAAAGTTTTTAAGGTCGGGAAGTCATTCAAATGTTGGTTACACTAAAAGTTGTCAGATCAGTAAATACGGGTCAGACTTAGGTCATGTTTAGGAGGGTAAAACCTATACTTAAAAGTGGAATTAAGCTTAGCCCTTCTACAGTAGTTAAGTTCCATATGTCTATGGATAATCCTGTAAAAATTAGCCTCTGAAAGCATGTCTAAGTATGGTAGTTAGAGTGATACATTTTGGTGTGCAATCAGATCCGAATTAGGACAGTTTTGAAGTTTGATTTTATTTGAGGTAGTTATACATGTAAGTAATACTTGGGAATCACAAGGTAGTTAATATACTCATAAATGAACATGGGTGATTTTTGGTATAATTTATGAAGGTCATTAAGTAAGGGTTTTGGGTACGTAAAGAGACACTAAAATTCTGTAATTCTGAGTTAATTGTAAGTAGCTAGTTTAAAGTGTTAATGAAATGGTTAAGGTTGGGCATGGTGTCGGAGTGACCCATGATGGTTAACTAAACCCTTAGACATCCATCATATGTGTGTTACATGGACTAGAGCTTTTATCTTGGTCGCGTGTAACCGTGTTTATTTATTTGTATAGTTGCGTGTAGAGATTTGGAAGTTGCGTTTGAGTATCCAGATGAGTTTCATATCCCCTCTTTTCTTATGATTTATTGGGGGTGGAAATGATGCAAAGTGCTTGGAAATTTTTTGATTACTATGATAATGTGTTGTCAAAGATGCATGGACTATACGTTACTATTGTATGTTGTGTGCTACATGTTTTGTGATGTGATATTGAGAATTGCGAACTAAGTCTAGGGGGATTACCTGCGGATATCCATGGCCTGTTTAGTGGATGATACTGTGGCCTAGCAAGCAGGAAGGTTACTTTGAGATTATCCATGGCCTGGGCTAAGTGGGTAACCACAGGGACCTTGGTACGATATGAGACGTCTCGTGGTCGTTTGGTGGGTATTTGTGTGATTGATTGGATTTGCATGTTAGCCTGTATAATAGTTCATTTATTGTCCTGCAATGTTTTCTTTATTATCACAGTAATTTATAGTTGGATTTGATTATCGTATCTTAAACCTATGACTCTCACCAACTTTATGTTAACGTTTTAAGCATCATTTTTAGGTAATCATGTTGAGGATGTTGATGTTAGGAAGAGTGGCTAGTGAGACCGTAGGCTTGCATGCGGAGTCATTCTCCTAGAGATTTTATTTATGTCTTTTGAATTGTTTGCTATTTGATTATTCATTGGATGTTTAGACTTTTGGGTTATATTTCTTTGGTAATGACTTTGCCTATCGTATGCAAGACTCATTTATCTATGTGTTAGATATGTCATGACACATTTAGAAATTTGTGTCTCATTTTGTATAACACACCCCAAACTCAGCTAGCAGCGAATGGTAACAATAGAGGTGCTACTCAAAAGTAAAACAATCAAGATATAGCAAACGACCATAAATGGACGTTTAAGACAAGATTTCATTCGATGCCATAGCAAAAAAATCAAGTTTATAAACAATTAGGTCTCATGTGTTTTAAAAGAGATAAAAACATTTCACGTACATATTTAATTAAACAAAAGCTTCACTAAAAAAAAAAATTAACTCAAAAGATGACTTAAGTTTTTAAAGATAATAAAAGTTGCATTGAATATAGATAAAACACAGAATCCGTCTTCATTGATATCCGCCATGGCTCCCCTCCAATCTTCATACCCTAGGACCTGAAATTACATGCTGAAAAGTCAACAACAAAGGTTTGAGTGAAATCAATAGGTTTATCGGTAAAAAGGGTGGACCACAAGATCGAAGTAATAGTAGACTCTGAAACACATTCAGTAGTCCAAAACGTTTATTATTGCACTAAGCTCATGACCCCGAAGCCTTAACTAGATTTGTGCCCCAATCAGAATATAGGATGCTTGCCAACAACCTAACACCTCTCAATGTTAAATGCACCTTGATCAAACTAGTGACCCAAGGAAAGGTGGGGATTGTCAGTCCCGATAGATCTATCCACAACACTCGCGCTTACTACATAGCAATTAACGGTTCAATGATAAATAGGGACTTATCACCGGCACAAGGTAACTTAGCAATAATATTTAGGCAGTAATCTGGATAGCATACACTTTGTAAACACTTTGAAAACACTTAGAAAAACACTTGTGTCCAATAGTAAAACAAGCAATGTAATTCACCCCGTAGATTTTGTAAAACAATCACATAGTAAAAAGGGGGCTATGAACTCAACCTCGAGTGAATGGTAATCAACAAGTATTCACAATAGAAAAATGCGTCACGAAGGAATCCGAAGGCAACCTAAAATCCCAAATATAGGTCATATAAGTACTAAACACTTTGATTATTTTATAGGGTGTCGTATTAGCTCCGTCATACTATCGTCGAGGCTATCATAATTAAGAGTCATGTAGGATGTATGAGGAAGCTAGACACTTAAATCGTAAATCCACCAACTCTCATACGCCACCGCCGGAGAGGCCTCATTAGGAAACTCCCTATAATATAGTACTTTGATTAATACTAATACCACATATAAATTCTATATAGCTACATCAAAGCCATCTAATCGTTATTAGTGAAACATATATTATAATGTAAAAACGTTTATAAGTATACTTTAGTAAAACTAGCGTAACTTTCTCGTTTTTAGTCCGTTTCTTTCGTTTCTTATGTAACACGCCTTCGTATTAAGTGCGAGTTATCAAAATATAACATTTTCAAAATTTGAGTTTTTCTGATGAATAGTGATTTTACTATTCATAACAGTTATATCTATTTATTTTTTATATATTTTAGGTAATCGTAAATGAGTAACTTTATTCGTTTTAACTCTGTTTAAGCGATTCTTTAGAGCATGTCTTCTATTAAAAGTTTATTGATGGTTTTAAAAGTATAAGTTTCTGTGGTGAATAGTAACTTTTATAAAAATAGTTTTATAAAAGTATATATTTAACGTAAACTTGAAATCGTCGTATCTTTTTCGTTATAAATCGGTTTTTTGAGTTCTTTACATGCCCACGATCCTTGGGACATGTAGTATCTTATAAAATCATAAAATAGAGGTGTAAATTTTCGAATTCAAACAGCCCCTAAATGGGTTTTTCTCAAAATGTGTTTAAAAGTCGTTTTTATAACTTTTTAGCTTAACCACTTTGTTACAAGTCCATTACAACCCTTATTAACATATGTCTTACATACTTAGGGTTCCTAGTCCATGATTAGTCCACATGAGTCCATGATAACAATATTAACAAACCATTACATCATATGAAAACATAAACTTTCCATAAGTAACTTTTAACTACAAGTTTATACTTGTACATTTTTACACTTAACCAACATGTTACAATACTTATAATCCCATTATATCATGATATTACCAATCATATAACATATGAAAAAGTGTACAAAACAAAGATCACAAGTAAAAATCCCTTTTGTATGATTAAAAGTATCCTAATGGTGATTTTACTATATAGAACATATATACACATAAAAATCATAATTATAAAAAGTTGAGAGCTTTTAGATAACCTTAATGTGATGTATGTTGATGGAAAACACAATCTAAACCCTTGTTTAGATTACAACCCAAGCTTACAACACCAAGAAAACCATAAATCCAAGTGAAACCTTAACCTTGAACTTTCTTGCTTTAACACTTGTAAAGGCTTAACCAACCCTTCTAAACACCTAAGAACATCTTATATATGTTGTAGGTATGTGTGTAATTGTTGTAAATAAAATTTTGTATGGATTGGGTGTTGTTTTTGGGTGAGCTATGGCCTAAAGGAGGATAAAGGGAGAGATTTTGTGTTTTACACTTATACAAATAAGATGTGTGTTTCTAGTTGCTAGTTACTTTCCTTATATACTTCTTGTAGCTAGATGTAATAAGGACTAGGTTCATAAAATACATGATGAGGAAAACAAGGAAGTCTTATGGTCTTGGTCTCAAAAAGAATGGAACATCCCATGAAATTAAGGAAACATGTTTTCAAGTTAGATATTTCTTTGGTTTTTCATATCTATAACCGGCCATGGAAGTTTTTTTGTGATATTATGGTGTAATTTTTATGTATTGGGTATAAAAGTGGGTATTTGTTGAAGCGTAGAAAAGTTTTAGTGCTTCCGGGTATGCCTAAATGTATTTAATTGCGAAACGTACACGTTTTACGTAACCAATAAAAAAATATAAAAAGTTGATTATTACTTTCGTAAAAATAATATATTGCTTGCTTGATGAAAACTTTAATTCGTTTGGTGTTCATTTACGTTAATTGTTAATTTTTAGTTTACGCGATTTTACTATATAATAAGAATTAAAAGTAAACGTGTACTAAAAAAAGTTAGTAAAATAGATGACGTCATAAATGATCTGAAAATACGGAATGTTATAATTTGTTTATCTAATTCCCTTAGTTCTCTCTATTGTTGACACCATTGTGTTGTGATGATATCCATGATGTTACGCCTCGTGTTTCCGCCTAGGCGAGGTGTGACTGTCAATTCCTTCTTCTTTGAAGAATGCATGAAGTGTCTTGTTTAAGAACTCTGTGCCTCTGTTAGTTCGAACAGAATTTACTAGGGCTTGTAGATTTTGTTGAAGCATTGTGAGGAAATCTTTTAGAACTTCTGGTGTTTCATCCTTGGATCTTAGGAATAGAGTCCAAGTATATCTGGCGTAGCCATCTACAATTACCTGAATATATTTCTTCCCATTTATGCTAGCAACCCGCATTGGATCACATAAGTTCATATGAAGTAAATTTAGCTGTTCTTTTGAACTTAGAACAACCTTTGTCTTGAATGAACTTCTTTTTGCATTAATCACTTCACAAGAGGAACATAGTTGATCCTTGACATATTTCAGTTTTACTAAACCAATCACGACATCCTTCTTTGAAAGCAAGTTGATGTGGTCGAAGTTAAAATGAAAAAGTCTTCGATGCCATAACCATGCTTGAGTTGGTGAGGCTTTAGCCATGAGACAGATTGGAGTTGATGAAGTCGTTTCTTGAAGGGAAATTGTATAGAGATCAGATCCACGATTACCGGTGAGTAAATCATTTCCCTGAAGATCTTTAACGAAAAACGTAGATTTTCAGAAAGTAACCTCCAAATCTGCATCACAAAATTGACCAACCGAGAAGAGATTGTGATTGAGTCCTTCGACGTAATAAAACCTGTTAATCGTGATATTTCCTTGAACCAAATATCCATAACCAAGAATTGGAGCAAATTGAAAATTGCCGAAATGAAGGGTACCTAGATACTTCTCAACAAAATTGCACAACAACTTTAGATTGCCCGTCATGTGCTTTGTGCATCCAGAGTCAACAATGAATAGGATGAGTTGAACAAACTGCAAGAGAATTAGAGGACGATGGAATACTTGAAAAATTAGATCCTAAAATATTTGTGAGTTTCAAGACATAAGTTATTCTAGATGCATTATTGATGACATCAAATAATGTCTATTTTATAGCATCATTTATCCCATGTAATTAACCCATTTTGTATAATTATTGCAAAGAATTGTTACTTAATCTTTTATATTTAGAATTGCAGTAATTATAGAGTACTCGGTGAAAGTTAACTAAAAGGCACGCATTCTAGAGCTTAAACGAAGATATTTTGAAGATTACTCTTCTGACAACCAATACGTTATATCCATCAAGGAAGATACGGCGTATATGTGCCTGCATTTAACAAAGACCATGAAGGAAACAAGATCCAATACGTCGTATCCAGGAAAGGCAATACGCCGTATTCAAGCTATAAGGGAATAAAATATTAGGAAAGACATCAAACGTGGTCCCTACTCCAAGAAACTCCCAATACGCCATATCCAACACTTTGGATACGCCGTATCGAACTGACTTCAGACCCTATAAATAGAAAACTCAAAAATGAGTTTTAAGTGTGCTAAATCATATTCTCGATACCTAAACCACAAAAGTCAATTTTTAGAGGAGAAAAAGAGCAGAAGAGGTCGAGCAACAAGATTAATTCCATAGGAGACAACATGTAATTTCTTATACTCTTGTAATCATTCAGTTTTTGGTATCATTCGTTAACTCAGTTAGTTTACCTTGGCTAAATCATTACTCTTTTATTAATTATGACGTTTGAAGGCTAATACCTTCAGGTATTAGCCATTGTTATGAAGATCTTAATGTTTGGTTTGTTTATCTTGATTTGTTAATTTATCGTTGAATTGCTTGTTTATGTTTATCATCATACTTGTTTACGTGCTTTTGTATGCGACCTATCATTCAACTGGGCTAGTGATACGGACCAAGTAATCTAGATGTCGGGATAGCTCTCCATATAGTGATTTATTTATCTAGATCAATAGGATCACAACTAACGACCTATCTTCACCCTTTGATTATAAGCTTAGTTGGGCCATAAGGTGACCTTGGTTTCAACGAGTACGTTCTAATCAATTAGTAAAGACTTGGTTAGTAGACTACTAGTGTATGAATTGCCATTAAGCAGTAAGTGGGTACAGTCTCTATGAGCTAGGGTTTAATAAGATCACCAATGCCTTAATCCCTAAGATAGATTATAATCAACAAATAAGGATGCTTTATGCAGATGCATTTAATTGTGACATAATTCTACGTGTTTAGGTCTTAGGAAGAAGTAACGCCTAAGTCTTAAGAATGATATTCCGCTTTGAGATAAGTAATCATTGCACTAATAAACAAATCAACATTCTGATTGGATTAATAATGGTTAATACAGTTTTCTTATATTTGGCTAGACCGCTCTTGTATCTTCTATTAATTTGCTTGCGTATGTTTTAGTGTCTTGAATTGGTTTTAGTCACCACAAAACCTGTGCCAGTCTCTCAGGCTGAACACCCCCTTTTCCATTAGATTTAACCCTTAGGATTAGTGTAATTTAGATTAGTGTATAATTCTATCTTTAATTGTTTTCTTGTCTTGTTTATGTGTTCTTTATTTAATTGCTTTTCATAATACATTGTTCTAATTGACAAACTGATACTGTGTATCCACTTCTATTGAATATGGCGTATCTAACTTTCTGACTAATACAGCGTATCCGTTCTGATTCAGCGATACGACCTATCCGATTATTTGTATACATCGTATTGACTGAAATTTTTGAAATCTTTGCAAGTCTATTTCTCTTGAATAGCTTTACTTTGAATCATATCTTATTTTTCAGAAAGAACCTTCGGACTTCGTCCATATCATTTTACTTACCCGAAAAGGAGATTAACAATGGAGGAAATGTTATACAAATTTATCGACGAAGGAAAACGTGAGCAAGAGGAGATGAGAGCATTCATCCATGAATTTAGAACACCAAACAAGCTCTTATTTAAAGAAAGGAATAATTCGTTAAGCGAGCTTAGGTTCTAGGTACAAGGATTGTTAAAAGTAATCAATAATACTCCAATGTCAAATCTGGAAGTTAAAGGAGTGACTATTAGAGTGGGAAAAACAACGACTCAAGATGTTTAAGATAATGACACCAATATACATACCAAAGAACTCATAGTAATAAATCATGACGAACCAGTTGAATCAAACAAAGTCCTTACCAAAGACCAACCCCAGAAGACCGACAAACCTGTTGTTCAGCCTACAAGTAAAGTACAAACGCCACCCATTCCTTTCCCCTAAAAATTAAGAAAAGAAAATGAAGAGGCTCAATAGAAAAAGTTCTTGGAAAACCTGAAGCAACTCCACATCAATTTACCTTTCATCGAAGCAATCGCTCAAATGCCAAAGTATGCCAAATTTTTGAAAGGTTTGCTGACAAATAAGGCCAAACTCGAAGAAGCTTGTACGATCACTATGAATGAAAGATGCTTAGCGGTATTATTAAACAAGCTTCCATCAAAAGAAAAAGACCCAGGGAGTTTTACTATTCCTTGTGACATTGGCCAGTTACACATTAATAATGTGTTAGCAGACCTAAGAGCTAGTATAAGCTTGATGCCGTATATGATGTATGAAAAACTCGGTTTGGGGGAACCAAAAGCTACTAGAATAAGTTTGGATCTTGTAGATAGGTCGATCCAATACCCAAGGGGAATCGTCGAACATGTGCTCATCAAAGTTGATAAATTCGTCCTTCTAAAAGACTTTGTTATCTTAGATATGCCTGAAGATTTTAGAGTTCCTATAATTTTAGGAAGACCATTTTTGGAAACTGCTCGAGCTATGATAGACGTGTTTAACAAAACGATAACACTAAAGGTAGGGGACTATGAAGTAATCTTCGACATGGATCAATCAATTAAGAGATCTCCAGCTAAAGATGATAAATGCTACGGGGTTAATGACCTGGATGACACAATCAACGCACAGGCCCAGGAATTACTGGCGAACGATACGACTAATTCATTTTTATTAAAAGGGCTAGAAAATTTGATTGAACAATTAGACCTTAAACGTTGCGCATGTAAAGCTGCTGATGACTCTTGTGGAAACTAGAAAGGGGGGAGGTTGAATAGTTTACAGGTTCATTTTAAAAACTTTGCTTACAAAATATGTAGATTCGAGTTGTATGTTTAACCAATTCACAATATGAACAAACAATATAACAATCTGAACTAAAGCTAAATAACAATGACAATAATATGAAGAGATAAGGAAAGGAACAATCAAACCAAGACACCAAGATTTATAGTGGTTCAGCTACGAAGCTCTTCTTCGCCCTACTCCACCCCTCGAGTATCCTACTCGAGATTTAACTATGTCAACAAGCTCCCTTCAGGCGGAAAAAACCGTTTACACGTTGCTTACGTTATGTTCCGACACTAAGCTAAATGTCAAGTCCTAATCTTAGCTAGAACCAATCTACCACTTCACAATCAATGATCACTAGATTTACACTATCGGGTTTACACAATATCCGAATCACATAAATACATAAGATAATTACAATAGATATTTGTTACTTAGAAGAAAGGAGGAGAGATCACTAATCAACACTTCATTTCTTAGCGAATACGAGTGTTCTTCTCTTGCATTTAAATGCGAGGGAAGAGATGAGAAGAATATATTAGATCACTTGAAACAAGATCAAGAGATGTTAGTGATCAAGATATTTGGTAAGAGAAAGAAGGTTTTTAGAGAGAAAAAGAAGTGTGAGAAAAATCATGCAAAAAGGTTTAATTTTCAGCAGGGGAAGGAGCAATATTTATAGGCAGGAAAATCCAACGATAACTGGCGGCGGTCCCAGATATATAAGGGGGTCGCCAGGCCTATAAGGGGGCCGCCATGTAGACTCCGCTCCCTTTTTTGTCTTTTTGTGGGGAAGGTTGTATCTGGTATAAAAGCTTCCATTTTGGGGAGAAAATTTGAATTTCAAATTTTAAGTTTTTAATAAAACTTTTCTTTAAATTAGAAAATATTTTTATAATTAATTTTTTGAAAATCTTATGTAAAAATATAATGGATAAGAGAAAACTATTTTCTTGATCACTAATCATGCATAATGATTTATTTGTTCATACCTTAAGTGATTACTAATCTTAGAAATGGAATTTTACGATTAATAATTTGTAAACATTTAATTTTATCGTAAACGTTTTTACATTTTGTTATTATCAAAACGTTGAGAGTTCGAAAAATATAAATAACGTTTTTAGAAATTATTTGTATTAACAATCTCCCCTTTTTTGATAATGACAAAATATAAACTCATTTTGTATAAAATTAATAGTTACACATTATTAATGAGTTTTGTTTCATTTCTCCCTATTTTTGTCGAATTCAAAAAGGATGATCGTCGATTTGTTGTAGGAAGGAAGAAATCGACGATATCAAGACTCCTCCTTGATGTATGCTCCCCTTGTTCGGGGCGCCACGAGATCGATCTTACAAAATTGTTTGCTACAAAAAAATGTTAGAAATACAAGTGCAAGACAAATATCTTTTAAAGCAACACATTATATTTAAGTCACCCAAAATAGAGTTTCATTCAACCATCAAGAAACTCATACAATAGCAAATGCAACTAATGCATTCATACACCATAAAATAAAACTAGATCTAATATGTGCTAAGACAAATTCATACAATATTTGTATGAATCATTATAATAGATAATCATAAATATAATAAGACATAGATCTAAACTAGTGAATTCTTGAAGAGTAGAAGATGTCATAATCAAAAGATGGGTTGTTTATTATTAGGTAAAATTAAGCTTTTGAGATTGCTCAATTATGGTGAGGAGGTTGTTATTTAGGATGGAAATTGAGTAGAAGGGCCAATGATGAGAGATTTGATACGAATAAGTTCATCTTTCTTCAATGATCTAATAGATTTCGGGTATCCAAGCAACAATGACAAAATTCCAAATGAAAATTTACTTGATCTAAAGAGGATAGAGGGATAAATGGTAAGGTAGGAGGTGAGGGATTTGTGGCTTTAATTACTCATTGGAGATTTATGTCAAGCAGATTTGATAGGTGATGAATTTCATTTAGGTTTTGAGTTAAGTTTTGTGAAGGTGAAGAGTATGAGAGAGATAGTTATTTGAGATAGGAGAGGTGGGAGTAGTCCTAGTTGGTGGAGAAGAAGGTGGTGAGGGAGGAAGATCATGACTTTGTCTCCAAGGTTCGAGAATGGCCCTTTGGTATTTTCGCGAGTAGTCATGAGGGGATTTACTAGAGGATGACATTGAGAAATTAAGAAGAAGTGAAGAATTTAGAAGTGAAGATATGATTGAGATGAAAAAGAATGATGATCTTATATAGGAGGATTTTAGGAAATGCATGGTATTGGAGAATGAAGATTCTAGGAAGTGTTTTATCTAGAAAGGAAAGAATGGTCGGACCTAAGGAGAATAGGGTCAAAGTTACAGAAACAGAGGAGACAGGAAAATTTCATGGTTCCCTGATGGCGGTCTCGTAATCCTCAGACGGTCCCATATATATATTAGGGAGCCGCCTTAATTTTTGGGGGCCGTTCTCTGGAGGTTTACGTAATTTTCCAAAAGTTAATTGTTTTCAGAATAACTTAAGTGGGATGGAAGGATGATTGTGGCATTTCTATTTCTTTAAGAATCACATAATCTAGCTAAAAGAAAAGAGAGAAACTCATGCAATGGGGACAAGTAGAAACATAGAAATGACATAAATGCCCATAAAGTGTCATATAGCAAGCATGAAATAATAGTGACAAAGGCAAGTTATATACGTACTAGAATGACTGAGATAGAAGTTATTACATAGCAATAATAATAGTACCTATGTCTAGTAATAATACTTGATATAAATATCTTAAATGGAATTCAAACCATTATTGAAGCTTCTTCTAAGGATATGGAGATAATTGCTTAAAGATGACTAGGATGAACCCAAGGTTTCATGGATGGCCAATATGATATATAATTTGATTTTCGTAGATGAGGATTAATTTTTGATGATGTGATCATATAGATGATTTAGAATCATTCCATATGGCATTGGAGAATTTGGTTTATTTTAATCTTTTCAACTCGTTTGGTTAGAAAGTAGGCAAAGTTGAAAGAAGTAATTATTAGAATGCAATACATCATGTGACATGATGAAGGAAGAAGAAATGGTAAGTCATTTTGTGTGCCAAAGGCATTCTCTTAAATGATTTCATTCCAAGATCTTATGTCATGATGAAGCTCTTCCTTGAGGATTTTATTTGGAAAAATGGTTTGTCCGGTTGTTGTAATTGATTGAATAATTTCATTTGGTGTTGGAATGTGTATTTGATATGGTGTGTTTGACTCTTGATTAGTTTTCAAAAAGTCGAGAGATGATTCTTCAGAGTAAGAACATTCTCCTTCACATGGAATGGAGAGAATCGAGGCAAATGACTCGAGTGAAAATTTAAATGTTCTTTTTAATGCCCAGAATGTTAAAAATACATTTTGATCATCATCTTTGGTGATTTCTATTGAGGAGTAGAATTCAGGTAAAAATCTTGGACAGATTCCTTCATGAAGTTCATACATATTTAAAAGTTTAATAATTTGAAAAAGGTTTTGAATATTATCATATTTAATGGATTCAGGAGATACAGGATGACCTTCATGAATTGACCTACATTCTAGGTTTCAAATGATAGGTTTTAAGATGTCAGGAATATAGTTTTCATTTGAGATTGTTGGAACATATGATTTAGTGTATCGTGGTTCATCTTCCAAAGTCATTTCACCTAGAATCGAAAGAGATAATTTTAGTGAGGTTCCTTCATTTAAAGAAAGGTCTAGTGTGTGCCTAAATATGACAAATGTGAAGTAACAATTAAATCGACCTAAAAATTAAAATCTTAAGAGTTAATCCAAACGCTCATTAGTTTGATTTTGCTCATCCAAACATGTCAAAAAATACATATGAATTATGTATCTCAACCTTTGTTCATGAGATTATTATGCATGTGTTTGAAAACGTTTTTAAGTTGTATTTACGATGCATACTCACAATTTTATTATGTTCTTAACGTGAGTGATTTGAAAATAAAATTGGGGTTTTGGTTTGAAATTAGTTTTTCAACAAACTCACTAATGTATGCAAATCCTATGTGTACGGGAAGCATATTAGTTATACATTGTATCCTAGTAGTCTTAATTGTACAAAATTGAAAGAAAAATGAAAAATCTCCAATTTTAATTTTAGTGTTCATCATGAACCCTAGACTCAAATTGAAAGAAAATAGGTGAAATGACTTACAATTTATGATCTTTAAGATGTTGTGAATGATTATATGTGTTGATTTGATCTTCAATTATAGTTTTAATGATTTATTTTGAGTTTTTGGGTGTCTTTGTTCGTTTTCGTCACTTGCAGCAGGTAAAGGGTGTGTTTGGTTTTGTGAATTGAAAATTTTGATTAAGTGTAAAATATGGGAGTCTACTGATGGCGGTCCCAAATATATTAGGGGGCCGCCTATGGTAGGGGGGCCGTCCTCAGTGAAGGGTTTTGGACTCAGTTTTTGACGAAAATTTTACGAAGAGGAGTGACATTTTAATTTGCATTTCGCAAATTAAAAATGCTTAAAGTACTTTGAATGAAGTAATTAAGTTGTCACGACATGGAATGGAACACAGACTATAATTAAGACAGAAGAAGGAGAAGCGGACTAATATGATTTATGGAATGTGTTCCGTAATTCCTAAACCAAGACGTAGATAGTTAAACGATTCACGTTTAAGAGGTTTCGTAAGAATGTCGGCGATGTTGTCGACAAACGGTACTTTTTCGATTGAGATATGTCTTTTCTAGACATTATCACGAAGAAAGTGGTGACGAATTTTGATGTGTTTTGTTCAAGAATGTTGCACTGGGTTTTTGCTAAGGTCAATCACGCCTTTATTGTCGCACATGATCGGGATGTCGTCGAGTCGTATGTCGTAGTCGATAAGAGCTTGTTTCATCCATAGTGCTTGTTGACATGCCTTTCCGGCACTTACGTATTCGACTTCGGCAGTAGATATAGCAAGAGCGGTTTGTTTCTTCGAGAACCAAGATGACAAACAACATCTCACGAATGTACAAATACCGCTAGTGCTCTTTCGATCCATATAATCTCCCGCATGATCAGAGTCGGCATATACTACAGTTTCTATGCATGTCCCTTTAGGATACCATAATCCTAAGTGCGTAGTACCTTTAATGTATCGGAAGATACGTTTAACCGTTTCAAGGTAAGAGGTTTTAGGAGCCTCTTAGAAGCGAGCACAAAGGAAGACACTAAACATAATATCGGGCCTACTTGCCATTAGGTATAATAAACTACCTATCATGCCTCGATACTTGGTACTATCTACCGACTCACACTCTTCGTCTTTCATGAGTTTGGTATCGGAGGACATGGGGGTTTTCATTGGTTTAGATTCTTCTAAGCCAAAATTCTTAAGCATTTCTTTAATATATTTTGATTGATTAAAGAAAACACCATATTCCATTTGTTTTATTTGTAATCCAAGGAAGAAGTTAAGTTCACCCATCATGCTCATCTCGAAGTCGTCATGCATGATTTTAGCAAATTCATCACACATATCTTGATAAGTCGAACCGAATATGATGTCATCGACATATATTTAAACGATGATGAGGTTTGAACTTCTCTTCTTAGTAAAAAGAGTGTTATCTACCATTCTCATTTTATATTCATGTTTAATAAGGAAAGCTTTTAATCTATCATACCAAGCTTTGGGTGCTTGTTTAAGACCATATAAAGCTTTCTTTAGTTTATAAACATGATCTGGTTTTTCAAAGTCAATGAATCCTGGAGGTTGTGCCACGTATACCTCCTCATTGATAAAACCATTCAGGAATGCACTTTTTACATCCATTAGGAATAGTTTAAAGTCTAAAGCACAAGCATAAGCTAATAGTATCCTAATTGACTCAAGTCTGGCAACTAGGGCATAAATTTCATCATGATCGATGCCCTCTTGTTGATTATAGCCTTGAACAACTAACCTAGCCTTATTTCAAGAAACAATACCGTTCTCGTCTAACTTATTTCTAAACACCCACTTAGTTTCTATAATTGTCATATTCCTTGTAACACCCCCAAATCTGGGTAGCAGCGGAATGGTGAATATCCGAGGGCGTTACTTCATAGATTAATAACACAAGATATAAGAACGACCACTAACGTGTTGTTTTAAAAAGATACATTGGATTAACAAAATACTTGTTTATTACATAAGCTCATGGCTTCAAATTGTTCGACA
Source organism: Tanacetum coccineum (assembly GCA_026074375.1). Taxonomy (NCBI): domain Eukaryota; kingdom Viridiplantae; phylum Streptophyta; class Magnoliopsida; order Asterales; family Asteraceae; genus Tanacetum; species Tanacetum coccineum. The sequence continues at coordinate 28,514 of BQNB010035417.1, read as the reverse complement.
ATATAAGTAAAGATTTCGGTTTATAACAAATGTTCCCAAAATGTAATACGCCCAAATCTTTAGTACAGACTCTTTCCAAAGAGTGACCCCCAATGTATCTGAGCACCCCGTGCCTTATTGACCTGAGAAAAACATGCTTAAAATATCAACATAAAGTTGGTGAATTCATTCAACATAAAGTTGGTGAATTCATAGGTTTATGTAAATCAATAGTAGGACCGCAAGATTTCCAAGTGTATGATTAAGCAACAAATGCAAACATCATAAAAAGTAATTACGTTTTCCTAAGCTCATGACACTGAAGCTCGACATGTATGAATGCAATAAATTGCCAATAATGCCCATGAATGATGTTCTAACCCGAAACATCCCAAATCCGACATGTTATAACGTTCGTTCCCGGTGATAGCTAGTCACCCGAACGGGGATGTCAATCCCAAATAGATCTACTCATAACATTCGCGCTTACAATCCAGTAATTGACAGTTCATGATAAAAGGGCTCAGTGGGTTATCGCTACTTAGGCAAACACGAAATCATAGTATAAAATGTACACTTGCGTCCAATTTGTAAAACAAGCATGTTCTCACCCCAACGATGTAAATCATTTAAATAATTGTAAAACATGGGGCTATGAACTCACCTTAAAAGGTAGTCCTCTGAATGATAAATATATATCCAAGTATAGCAATGAATCACACTGTCAAATACCTATGTAAATACGGTCAAGTCTTAGTCTAAAAATTTTTGACTTTTAACACATAAATAAGCTACATGACAATGCTAGTTTATTTATCTCATTATATATATTGTTATCACTTGTGTGTTGGTGCACATGTTTATTGTATTTGTCTTTACTTGTTGGCTCTTGGGAAGGTATACGACTAAGGATAGATATTGTTAATAAATATACATTTATTAACCTGATAGTTTATACACCGATAAACCTTGACTTTAAATACAATAATACTTTTATTATATTAAGTCCAGTCCGACACTTCAAGTATTTATAAAATCATTTAAGTTTTATAACATACTTTTAAGTTTCTAAGTTTGACAACTTTAGTCCTTTTATTTAAGTTTGGTTAAGTTACACTTTTTAACCCCTAACTTTCCAAGTTGTATCTTTTAGTCCTTTAACTTTACAAAAGTTATACTTTTAACATAAGTTTTTCCAAAATAGCACTTTATGTTTGAAATGTGTCAAAAATAGTCATTGGACTCATAAAAATCAATATTTACAGCTTACACCCTCTACTTTGCACTTTGACACTTTTAGTCCCTAAACTTGTAAAAATTACATTTTAAGCCCGTTTAAGTTCTAAAAAGTAGCAATAAGTTTTATTAAGCTCCAATAAGCCATATAAGCTGTGGCAGCTTATAAATAAGCTCGGATGAGCTTATTTAGGCTTATTGGACCTTATTGGGCCCGTTAAGGTCCAATAAGCAATTTACATGTCCAATCTAGTTTTCAAAAGTACATAGGCCCTCATTAAGCTTATTGAAACCGTTTGGCTTAATAATAAGCTCGGATGAGCCTATTTTGAGTTTATTGGACTCGTTAGTCCAATAACTCTAGCCCGAAAGGTTTTCAAAGTCCATTAGAGTTTCAATATACGATCCAACTTATTTTTCATATCTCATTAAGCTCTTATGATTATAATTAAGTTGTTTTTTATTGTATGGCTTATTCAATACGCTAATAAGCCTCGTTAATGGGCTTTTGGGGCCCAATAGGAACCCGCATAGGTCCATTAGCTTTCTAAGGCTTATCATAAGCCCTATAAGCTGAGCAAGTTAGTAAATAAGCTGAATAAGCTTATACGTGGCCATTAGGCCCGAGATTAGGCATGTTGGGTCTAACGAGTCCACTAGTGGCCCGTTATGGGTTTCCATTTGCTTTTTACTAACCAACGAGTTAAATGAGTTTTATAAACCTTCGATAAGCTCAAGTGAGCTTATTAATAAGCTATGGGCCCCAACCAACGGACTGTTGACCCATTAGCGTCTGTTAGTGGATTGTTAGGTCCAATAAGGTCCATTAGTGGCCCATTAAGCTTATTAGGATAACTAGCACCAAAACATATTCATGTAGCTTATATATGAGTCGAGTTTGCCACATGCAATTGTTTAACAAGTTCGTATACATCTTCCCGAGCCTATTCATCAAGTTTACTTAAAAGTTTACGTATAGTTTTCGTAAAATTCGCGTGTAAGTGTTAGCGTCCAAGTTGGTTTTCACACTTTCATTTAAACGAAAACACTTAAGCCTTAGCTTGTTAGTAAATCACATCTCATAAGTTTCATTATGTTCTAGCACCACACAAGAGATTTTCTTGCATATATACATGCGTGAATACATATACACGTATAGATAATGCGTATAACAAGTATGTTTTGCCCTTTAGCATGTCTAAGCCCTCGTTAGTTTATTATTTACATACTACGTGACCCATTGACTAGCAAATAAAGAATGAAAGTATGATATGATCACGTATAGGTTTGGCACAGCACTTAAAAGGGTCCTAGCGTCTTGATGTCGAGTTTGGACGTGTAGAATGACAACCCAAACGTGTCACACGATCGTATATCAAACCTAAGTTTTAAAGCTCACACAAATACCCAACCTTGGCTCGTGATCCTTCTTATTACCTTGTATGAAAACCCTAGTGTTATTTGTAGGTTCGAATGAAATGGTAAGGGTGTTTGTTTGCGTTTTATGACCCGAGACAAGGGAAACAATATGTTTTGTTTGAGAGGGAGTGTTTAGTGAGTTTATAAGTTTTTAAGAAGTGTTTTGTGTCATGTATGATTGAGTATATATAGGCTTAAGACTTGGTTAACTTTCTAGTTCCCTTAACTAAGCCAAACTGTGCCCTAAGCTAGTGGTTTATGGTTTTCTAGTTATCAAGACATGGTTTTGCTAACACTACCTAGTACATATCTTAATTACAAGATCAATGTACAAGATTTACCTAAGATTTAAAGATTCTTGATTGTATATATGTTGTTGTTGCCGTAGGTATCCAAGAGGCACAAAGAGAACAAAATTAGTTATTGACCATTAGGTAATAGGCTAGTTAGGGACAAGTTGTACATGTTTTAATTACATAGGATTTGTACATGTACTTAAGGGACGAGTAGGGTTAGAGGGAAAGGCAAGATTTTGAAATCTTATTAAGGTTATACAAGTACAAGGTTTAATGAAAAGATAATTGTACAAATGTGTAAATATCCAAATGTTTTATGGTTCTTTTGTTTACCTAGTTTCGGCCAGTGTGACATATGAACACAAGAATTGAACAAATTTTGTGTTTAAGGATTAAAAGTGGGTATTGGTTTGAGTCTAGGTAAGTCTAGGTATTTCCGGGGTGTGTCTAAAGGTATTTTATTACAAAACGTAAGCCTTTTACGTGACCAATAAAAACAAAATACGCAAAGTCATTAATTATCTTCTTAATAATTATATAACACTTGATTGATGTAAACCTTAATTTATTTGGTGACCATTTACGTTAAATGATTATTTCTAATCTATGCGATTTAGCTTAAAAGTTAAATTAAAAATAAACGTGTATCGGACTAAAATAAATAGTGACGAATAATAGGAGTCGTAAAATGACCTAAAATTGAGAAATGTTACACTTTAGGTTTCTCCCAAATACGACATGTCCACCATCATACGCCTTGTACGAAGTAAACCATCTTCTATTCCCGGTCATGTCCTTAGTGCAACGACTATCCATAATCTAATCGTCCGGTAGTAAATCGCATTTAAGACATACCTACATGCAAATATAAATTCAAGGTTGTAGTACCTATTGTTTCTTGGGTCTGTTGTGGTTAGAAAATATGGTGCCCATGTTAACCATTTTTGGGTCTTGAAGTAAAACACATAGTTTATGTAGGCCGTACCTTGAGAACGTGGACCAAGGATTGTTTTGAAAATCATGGAGGTTTTGAAAGCTTGGTCCAACACTCCAATGTGTTTTTAGCCTTTAATTTGGGTAGGATTTTTCTCTTATTTTGAAGGTGCTATGTTGATGATACGAAGACCTTTAGTTTTTATGAAAATTTCTTCTTTCTGAAGAATGATTGTTTTGAAAGGAAGGTCCTCGGTTATATGAGTTAGAAGGTATCATATTTGGTGTGGGTAGAAAAAGGTCTTGGGTCAACTCGAGGTTGTGTGTATCCAATTCCATTATGTAAGCCCGAGTGACATACTTGGTGTCTAGTTTCCACTCTTTCAATGGGTGCTTGGGGACCTCGAATGTTTACAAAATGAGTTTGAGGAATTACGGGTTTAACAAGGCTATTTGCGGAATTTTCTTTTTGACTCTCTTTTACAAACACTATTGGTTTGTTTTGACTCACAAAAGTGGTTTTATCATTTTTAGAAAATCCAAGACCTTCCTTATCTTGGGATAAATTTTGACGACTTAGCATGTCATCTAAAACAACGCTACTCTTTTTGAATTTTGAAAATTTCAGTGCTTCATCGTGAAGTTTAGAAACATTTCATTTTAAAGAGTTAACCTCTTTGGTGAGTACATCACAATTTTTGCAAGGTTCAACCACCTCTTTATTATGTGCAAGTTTCTTTACTTCAAACTCAAGATTATTGATTTTGTTTTAAAGTTTTAAATTTCTACTTTCAAGAGATCGTTTTTCATTTAAAAGTTTCTTAAAAGTTTTAGCAAAATCCTTGTTAGACCTCAGGAGTTCCTCATTTTCCTTTTACAAATTAATAATATCATTATTTGAAATAGAAGGTCTAGTTTGTACCTTTTGAGAATCAATTTCCATGAGACAAGTTGCGTCATTTTGATGTTCGTCACCATCTTCACTATCGCTCCTTTCTCCTCTGACAAAAGCCTTGTTCTCCTTTAGCTCTCTACACTCACTAGCAAAATGGCCTTCTATTCTGCAATTGTGGCAAGCTTATTTTTGTTTCTAGCTTTCACCACCTTTGTTCTCGAAGCTATTTATGTGGCCTCTTCCAAACCTATTGGAACCATTACCAAATCGATTGCCACGCCCAAATTAATTCTCTTTGCGGAAGAACTTTTAGAAGTTCCTAGCCATCAAATTAAATGCTTTGGCTTCTTCTTCTTTATCTATGTCTTCACTACTTCCTCCTTGACTATCACTATTGTCACTAGTTTGTCCCCTAGTGACTTTAGCTTTAAGAGCTAGAGATTTGACCTTATCTTTTGTAGTGGTCTTGGAAACTACGCCATCATTTTCCAAGATCATTTCATAGACCTTAAGGTTCCCGACTAGCTCGTAAAGAGGAAGTGTAGCCAAGTCTTTATCTTCTTTAATGGCCATCACCTTGGCTCTCCATTTTAATGGAAGAGCCAGAAGAACTAGATCTAATGTTTTGAGAATAGTCACAATAGCATTGAATCTTGTGAAGCTGTTGTCAATAGTTTCTTCATTTGAGATTGAGAACTTCTCGTATTCTTGAGTAAGAATGTTAATCTTGCAATTCTTAACTTATGAATTACCTTGGTGAGTTATAATGAGTGTATGCCATACTTCTTTGGCGGTTTTACACATGAAGACTCTTTCATACTCTTTTTGGGGTAGAGAATTGTAAAGAGACATCTTGGCTTCATTGTTCTTGCCAACTTTCTTCTTTTGATCATCTTCAAGAAGTTCATACGACATTTCCTTCATTAACTTAGTTTGTGAGTCTTCAACTTCATAGTAGAAATCGCCGTTTTGAATGACTTGCCATAAGTTAATATCTTTGGACTTTACGTAAGTCTCAAAGTGGGCTATCTAAAAGCAAAACCCATTAGGTTCTAGCAAAGGTGGTCTTTGCATAGAACACCCCTCAACATAGTTTTAATGAGCCATAGATCTTGACTTAACTTTTTCAAAAACCGGAGTTAGGATTTTGAATTTTTAAAAAAGAAGTTTTCAACTTAAAACGACTTCTCAGGAAGGCTTTAACTCTTAAAAACTTGAGTAATGGCTCTGATACCAATTGTAGAACCGTAGAGGGGGTGAATACGGGTTTCTTGACTTCTTTAAAGTTTATAAAACTTCAAGTCTCGAAATAGCGGAGTGGTGTGATGATCTACTTAGCAAAGAATCAATAAGTAGATAGAGATAGAGAGAGAGAAAAAAATACCATGATATATACTGGTTCGGGAAGGGGGGTTTAGTCCTTCTGTACGTGCAGTTACGAATCCACGACACCTATACTACACCAGTATAATCCTTATGTTGGACTAAAACCATATTACAATTTAACTCGACCGATATGCACAAAGATCGGTGCTCACAAAGAAGAGTTACTACCTATGGTATTCCGCCCTCGAAATCCACCCCTAAGAACCCGTGATTTGACTTAACCTATTAACCACAAAGACTTCCCTTTGGAAGCTTACCAAACCCCTACTAGATCCCGAATGATCTAGGCTTGACCCCACATATACAAGACTTCCCTTACAACTTGATAGATTGAATGAAAGATAGTTGAACCAAGTCCCAACCTAACCTAGAGACTTGATTCTAAAGAAAGGGTATGAGAAAGAAGACCCTCGACTAATAACATACAAGTGGGGAAAGAAATGGGGAAAGAATATTCTTAACTTAGAGAAAAAGGAGAAAAGATTTGAAATTTGAATTTCAAATTCATAAAACACATGCTAGATAAGAGAGAATGAGTTGTTCATGAGTTGACATGATATGATGAAAAGGAGCCTCTTGATCTTAGTTTGAAATGGAGGGTGATGATGAGATAAGGAGAGGTAAGTTAGATGGGTGAAGTGGCAAGATCAAGGGTAAAAAGAGAAGTGTGTTTGTTTTGTGAGTGAAATATGTTTGTTTATAGAGGGAAGTGTGTTTATTTGAGATTTGAATTCAATCCAAGGGAGGAGAGGAGAATGAGGTATCTTGGATTGATGAGGTAGCTTGATCAAGGGTGGAAGAGAAAGTGTGTTTGTTGTGTTTGTTTGAAATCAATCCAAGGGAGGAGAAGAGAGTAATGTAACTTATATTAATGAAGTGACTTGATCAAGGGTGAGGATGATAGAGTGTGTATGTGTGTGTAATTCAAATGGTCGTAAGGAAGAAGGTGAATAGTGGATATGTGGTGGAGAATGTTTTGATGGGATATAGAGGAGCCTATGTTGGGAAAGAAGGAAACAAGAAGTACAACAAGTACAAGAAGAGTACACTGTGTAAGGGAATGTAAGTTGTCCCATGTGGGTATTATTTGGGGAGGTTTATGTGAAGAGGAGTGTAGGCTTGAAGAAGGTTTTGAAGATGAAAAGTATGAAGATGATGATGTTTAGTATGAAACCAAAGGATTAATTTGGGTTAATAATCACATTTCCAATAAGAGAGAAAAGAGTGGACAAATGTGATTATGGTATGGTTTAAGAATAAAGTGTTTGGAGTATTTGAAGGATATAATCATTTGATGAGTAAGAAGAGTAAACAAATGATTAGGAAGAATGGGTTGTAGGATTGTGTAGAAGGAGTGTGGGAGTTTGTAAGTCATCTTTTACATGTGAGTTTGTAAAATATTTATAGGTAAGGAGATGAGAAAACTTAAAGCATGATTAATCTCCAAATACCACAAACTCATTTAGTAATTTAAACTTTAATCCATGCTAATCAACAATGGATTTAATCACTAATCATCTTGATGCAAACAAGCTAAGTACTTTGCATCTTCAAGTAAAGCATATCCCATAACGGGAAAGGATGCATTTACGCAAAGTGACCTTTGACTTAGTTTGACCAATAAGGGAGTAAGAACCATTATGTGATTAGGAACAACGTAACTAGTGATTAAGGTCAAAGGAATACTTTCGTTTGATGGTATGTTGAAAATATGATCATACTAGGTTTAGAAAGAAGTTTTGGCATTGGCTAGAAGCGTTTGATAAAAGATTTGAGTTGGCGTTTTGTTGAAAATGGGAGGATTCGTTTTTGCTCCTCTTTAAGTCTAAACCTCATTTGGAGTGTTCCTAAATGCTCAAATATCATATACATACCTTTATTGAAGTTTCCACATGTGTCAGGTAAAAGGAAAGCAGATAAAATAAAATCCGTAAAAACGAAATTCATAGGTGGCGCGCTGGCCACGTACTGACACGTGACCAACGTGATAGAAGCTAAAATCCGGTTTACAGATTTTGGCTAACGTTTGTTATTTTACGTTTTGCGAACGTTTATTTGTCATCGTTAAAACATAAAGGAGATTCTAGTCAATGTTGCACCAACAAAAATATTTGGGTAAAACTGTTTTTATGAATTGAATCGGATGGTTGAAAAGCTCTCAAGTATTCACTGGTAAGCCTTTTTACATTATAATGGCCAAGTTTGATTATAGTTTACGTGAATTCGATTTTAGAATACACAGGTTCTGTTAGATATTACAAGAAAACCTGATTTTGGATCTGAGTCATGGCCTACGATTACAAATCAAAAGAAAAGACTTTCCGCTCATGAAGTTCTTTATAAGTGACATGTCTAAAAGATCTGGCTAATTGAAATAATGTTATTTTTACTAATCTGGATCTTGCTTTCTTTAATAGGCCACCCGATAAGCCTCTTCAGTTCGCGGTAAATTCCAAAAATTTATGATATGATTCGATTCAAATGATATGATTCGATTGGTTATATTTAAATTTATTTGTGTTTAATGATAACCCCAAAAAATTATTTATGTTAAACGAAAAAGTCTAATAGTAGCTTTGATGTTTGTATTTTCATAAAGAAACTATGATTACATGTTTTACTATGGCATGAGAATTGATGAAGCATTTCTTTGAGCATGCTTGAAATAATTTTATAACAATAAATATTAAAGTTTTAATATCATCAATTTGTTAGCGATAAAGTGTTTTAGGAATAAATTGGGAAAAATCACAATTGTATATCGTTGGGTCAGACATGTTGTTTGTTGTTTCGATTTTTTTTTGAATTACTAAACATAAGTTATAAATATTGTTGGTTGGTGTAAATTGTACTCCCTCCGTTCCATATTAAGTGTCCACAATGGAATCTTTTAAGTCTTTTTTCATCAACTTTGACCATAAATATTTTTGTTTGTGTTATAAAATATTGAACGAAAATTATACCAACGAAAAATATATTCAAAACTCTATCCATTCATATATCTTGCATCAAGTATCATATAACATAAGAAGAAATCATTAAGGTCAAAGTTGAAGAAAAAAAAACTTTGAAAAAGTCAAATGGACACTTAATGTGGGACGGAGGGAGTATGTTTATGATTTATTTCAAAGATGACGTAGCTTGCTTCACGGGTGCAGGTCAGATCTATCCATCTACTACAAATGCATTGGTATGTGCATCTCGCTTATTAGTGAATTATTATAAGAATTTGGTGTAATAGGTTGTTTGGATATGGTTTTATGAACACGTTAATTGGTTATTTAGATGTAATATTTTTTAACAAATTAACCATAGAAAAATTATTATTAATTATAGGTTTGGTTAGGTGTTTTTAATATTTCTTAAGAAGTTAGATGTGTACATATTTGAGCGCAAATTAGGTCAATAATGGGCTGTTTGGATTTGAGTTTTCGTACTGTAACACATTTTGAGCGCAAATTAGGTCAATAAAGGGCTTTTTGGTACCGCTTTTTGCTTTTTTGAGTTCGCTTCAGTTACTGTGTTCTCAAAGAAAATATGATTATCCACCACAAAACTACTGCCATCAACTTTAACTCTTATGGTAGAGAAGTAAATCACACATCTTTTATCCGTGTTAAAACTTTTATATATGTTACAAGTTGATGTGGCTATTGGGTCAATATTCTATGGAATAAGAAGATGTGAGCTGCATACCTGTAACAACCAAACTATTTAAGCAGGTAACAATCAAATTATGTTTAGATCTACTAAAGCATGTGATTTTACGCTTTTATGATTACATATAATATGGTAAACCTATTATTTAATATTTTGGATTATTGAAGCACCCCTACCGAAAGAACATCTAGATAATGTATTGTATGTCATTGGCTAGTGATTGAAGAGTTACAACGCGCTGCTATTCCTGAAAACCCTTTGCTTGAAGGTATCCATAGCCTGGTCGAATTGTATGAATTCTTAGATACTTTCAGCGGAATGATATGGATGAATGTAGTGACCCTTATTATTTTCCTAAACATTTGTGCTTGCACTTTGTAGAACTTTTAACCCCGTTTAAGAATAAGAACAGGAGCAACATAAACTGGTATTTCATTATTAGTGCACATACTATTAGGTGTGTCTTCAACAACAAGAGCAACATAAACTGGTATGTCATTATTAGTACTACTTTTGCTTGGTGATTTGGCACAATGGAGATTGCCATACCAGTACACTTCACGTATGATGCATTTTTATAAATCTAATAAATTATGATTGTAACGTGAAACTTTAATATTGTTTTACATTAATGTTGCAGCATTAAGGCCACTTATGCAGCGAACCCGACTGCTGATGTATTCATAAACTTGACATTAGTTAAAAAGTATTGTATAAGTTACATTATAGCACCCATCAATTAAACTAGGATAGTTAGTTTTGTAAAATTTAATGCTTATTATTATAGCAGAATCTAATTGATATTTTGGAAATGTATATAGTGCGACTGCTTCATTAAAGCTTGCACTTAAATAGCCTACCATCAAGGTTGTGGGCAATTATAGCTAAGGGGGTTCTTGAATATGACACTAACGAGTTGATTTTCTATGCAAGGTCAAACAAAAAGGTAAGGGTTTTAACTTTTAACCATTGCTTAAATATGAGAATGACCCATTGATGTTGGGCTTGTGTCTAAGTAAGACTGCTGGTTGTTTCATGTTGTTATCGAACCAACAATGGTTTGTGGGATTCAAGCTGGAGCCTTTCAAGATTGGTGACACTACTGGAACAATTGATAATATTAACAATGCTAAATAAAAAAGTCCATCTGTAAAATGATGTGTCCAAATCTATGAGTAAACATATATGCCCTTATGTTAGTGACTAGATATGGCAAAATGGGTAGGCAAGTAACGGGGGGGTTAAAAAATGGGTGCTTTGGTACGAGGGTCCTAAATGTTTGAGCTGGGTCAAATATGATTTTAAACAAATTACAGATTTTATTTTACTATAATATTTTGATTTCCTGAATATAAAGTTAAAATTTGAAAGACTTTGCGTGTTTATTGGGTACTCCATTGGTAACTACCCTAAATCCATTGAATTCAGTATTGTTCAACATGGTATTAATTTTTGAAAGGTCTATTGTGAGTTGAATCCCTCTTTAATTAGCTAACTAACCTCTGACGGGGTTGGTTATAAATATTTGAACTTTATAGTTATACAAGTTGGTAAATAAGTATCTCCATCAAATGTGGATTAGCTGTATATGGGGACATTGTACTTGTGGTTAGGGAGTCATATCGATGGATGGGAATGCCATGCCTCAAACACCAATTCAGGTACTATTGATTATAATGAAAAAAGTGTTATTTTATCACCTTTGTCACTGCAGCATGTGTTGCTGAAGCTTTATGTCGCAACTTGGTGCTCTTGCTTGCTGTTTACACTAATGATGTTCGATAGTGTTTTTGAATGTATAAATAAACTATAAGAATTTCATCCTTTAGCCGTTGGATTTAGCGGACTGACTTAGCGTATTCTAAATTTTTTCCTCCGTCGAGTTTGTGACGGGGTAGCGGTTCATCGGTTGTTTAATATGTGCAGATTCCGCGTCACTCCAAAGTATGTTGCAAGAAAATAGCGTCATCTATACTGACATTCAAATTAGTGGCACATAGAGACGGAATTTCACATGCTCCATGAAGTCGCTACGTGTCGCAAGTTATGTCCCAAAAATCCATCTACATCGCTATTCATTTCACTAACCATGTCGTTGTTTGTCATTAGCCATCTCTTAAAGTCGCAAAAACAGTCATACTGGACGTGTAAATTCAGTCAGGTGGGTTCGCAACAAACACCCTATTAGTTGCCATTAGCATCTCTATTAAGTATGTTGGTTGACTTTCTATATTGCCACTACAATTTCCTTTAAAAGCCAAAAATTTATAACATTACAAAATAAACCATTATGATTCAACAAAGTATATATTGCAACAAACACCCATTAGTTTCAACTCTTACACAAAGACACTAAAAAGGTGTCCTTTTTTTAACCATAATTGTAAAGCTATTATTTAACCAATAATTGTAAAGCTGCTATTGTAAACTGTTTCTATAAATATTTGAAACTTAACAAACTGTGTTTTGACTCCTTTCATCCATATCATTAGTCATAAAGTGTCGAAGGCTCGCTGATCCAAGTGAGTCAAACAAACATTAAACATCCTTGTGAAGTGTATTTCATCTGCACATAAATATAAACTTATTACTATATTAAGAACATCTAGGTAGTTTCAGGAAGGCTATCCGTCTACTCTTTTGGTACTAACTGAATGCAAATAGAAAATAAATATGAGTACTATCAAGCAAGAGATTGTCAAGAATTTACGTAAAGAGACTAACACAAAGAAGGATAAACTTAACAAATAGGGTTGTAAAATCAAAGATAGCACACATTGCTTGTAACTCATGAAACAAGACAGACGTAAAAAGATACTTACTTTCACAACAAATTAAAAGGCCTGAGAGCAAAGGTACATGTCCAAACAGTTGCCTTTGTATCTCTTAATAGCACAAAACAAGAAGCACAAGCTGCAACAATTTGTACATCCACAAGAACATATTATGGTATGCTTTGAAGTTTAGAGGCAATTGACTCTATGATAATAACATGGCCACATAAATCTTACAACACTGATGAAGTATAGTTACAAATGTTATTGGTATTACATTCCAGATAGGTATTGGTTGGTAAAAACGAATTCTGTAGCGACAATGATAATTTGATGGGCTAAACTTAAATGTGTTTATATCACCCGTTAATCTAATTAATTTAGTTATGTTTTGTCTCTAACGGGTCAAATAAAGAATAGGAAAGGGTAACGGGTCGCAGTCGCCTATATAGAATTCTAATTCATACAATAACCTAAGCCGCCCAACCCGCCTATTTTCCAGATCAACCCCCTCCTGAACCAACCCGTTTTGACCCGTATAACAATATTACCTATTACCTAAGCCGCCCAACCCACCTATTTTCCAACCTCTACTGAAAAAATCTATATAGGATGCTTACTTCTTGTGGCAATGCACCGAGTCCAAAATCAAAAACCTTCAGCTTCCCTTCAAAATCTAGAAGAAGATTTCTAGGCTAGATATTACATTGAAAGACTGTTAGCATAAACAAGACATAATTATATGTCCTGTCACCACAAAAGAATCATAATTTAAACATTTCTTCATACCTTTAAAACCCTATGGTACACACCCTTTCCATGGTAATATGCAATAGCATCGATAAGCTGCTGAAAGTACCTTATAACACTCCTCTCAGAAAGCTTCCCTTTTTACCATGCAACTATCAGTAAAGAAACCTCTCCGTTTGTTTCGTAAGCTGTGAAAGTTGGTGATGGATATCACGTATCGATTTTCTATCAGATAAATCTTACAATTTTGTCAAAAAGCTCTCCATTGATGAATTCTAGTATTATACTAGATATATCTTTATGTGGCTTGACAAAACCTATCAAAAGAAAAGTTATATGTCATTGAGATGTTCTTTTTGCAATTTTACACATAATCACATCTGCTAGGTTACGCTGAAACCCCTCAATAAACACATAAATGAAATACGAGAATAATTATATCGTAAATTACAATATACCTCATAGAGTCTCACAATATTAGGATGGCTCATAATCTTAGTTATGGAGATCTCTTCTTTTATCATGCAAATCAGCTTTAATCATAATGATTTAAATAATAAAAATGTCTAAAAAGTGATGATACAATCATCTCTCTATGGTTATATTTTAATCCCATACCCGCTAGTAGTATATATTAAACTAAGATTCTATTATCTTTTTCTCGAACACTTGACCATGTGTTCCATCCTCCTGTAAACCATGATTTCCAAATGCACTATACACTTGACCATGGCCAAAAAACGTGTTAATATACTATACACTAGAACAACACAGATTAGAATGTTTTCATTCAACATTTCGGAAAAAAAGGAACAAGATGCATGTATCTCTCAAAATGAATATAACGAGTTAAACTACAAAAAAAGTATAGTAAATCAAAGTTTCACCAGACACCTAATTTAAAGAACAGTATTAATATATAGTTCTAGGGACAAATTTAATACCTTAAACGAGATAAACCAAATTCTATTATCTTTTTCTCGAACACTTGACCATGTGTTCCATCCTCCTGTAAACCATGATTTCCAAATGCACTATACACTTGACCATGGCCAAAAAACGTGTTAATATTCTATATACTAGAACAACACAGATTAGAATGTTTTCATTCAACATTTTGGAAAAAAGGAACAAGATGCATGTATCTCTCAAAATGAATATAACGAGTTAAACTACAAAAAAAGTATAGTAAATCAAAGTTTCACTAGACACCTAGTTTAAAGAACAGTATTAATATATAGTTCTAGGGACAAATTTAATACCTTAAACGGGATAAACCAAATTCTATTATCTTTTTCTTGAACACTTGACCATGTGTTCCATCCTCCTGTAAACCATGATTTCCAAATGCCAGTTATGTGAGTGGAAGTTAAACCCGTTCACAAAGACTCGGTCGTACCATATATATTCTGAAAAAGCACATATTAAGGCACTTAAAGAAAGTCATCGAGGCTGTAAAAAAGCTCATATCAAGAATGTATTTTAGATATAATGCAATAATGTATATGCATAATAAATTTAGATTGTATATTTCACTCATGATTTATAGTTAGTACCTTCTGGTGGCGACCTTAGCGGGTGGTAGGTGGAAGATTGCAACAACAATGTACGTGACGCATGGACGCGGCCGTACCTCATCTAAGGTCTGACTCCAAAACAATCTATACCCAGTCAAACATTTTGGTAGAGAACTTGTTTTTATCATATCCAAAACATTTTTGACAAAAGAAATACACAAACTCAGTAAGACATTGTTTAGAAAACACAGAAAATGTTGGATACATTGGCGAATTTTTAGTTATATAATGTGTGTGGGTTATTTTAGTGCATAATAGCGAAAATGACTTACTATGTATATATGTAATATCTCTTAATGGTTTCTGGGTCCCTCTCCCTTTCTCTTAGTTAAGGTGAGGGCTAAGGAAGGTTAAGGGGTAAGTGATTTCCTCTATTTTTAATTTATATTTCTTTCTTTATTTCTCTTCTCTCTCTCCTTCCATCTCTTAATCACCCACGCCATCTCCTCTTTCGTCTAGGGATGGCCGTCTTCTCTCTCTTATTGTCTTAAACTAAATAGTGTTTTATTTTGTATGATATTTTGATCTTTATCGCAATTGGTTTATAAATGCGCCCTGGATGGATTTGAAGTGCTTTTTTGAAGAAAGTTATCATTTTTTGAAGACTTTGAAGAACTTGAAGACTATAAAGACAAGTTCTTGAAGACAAAGCCTTAAATTTAAAGAAAGTTGTGATTTTTAATCATTTCGGAAGATAAAGTCTTGATCTTTTCATGTATTTCACGATTAGTGTGAAGTCTTTTGTGGTTTTCATGAATAAAGTTTCAAACTTTTACATAAAGTATCAATCTTTTTTGGTTTTCTTGCCTAAAGATTCAATCTATAAGCTTGAAACATCACGGAATACGCAACATCACGGAATCCAACCCTGATAAAACCGCCACCACAACCGATCAACCAAAGGATCGGTCCATAGTGTCCTGACAGACCCTCCTTAGGATCGGCCAACTGCCTCCAACCAATTCTCATCCGTTGGATTGGTTCAGAAGCCCGAAAACCGATATCCTCCCTTTTCCATAACCGACCCACCAGGAGTCGGTCAAGCAAAATAACCACAGCGATCCACCCTTCGCACCAACGCTTACCCTCCTAAATCGCCCGCTACACAATTACTCTAACCATTTCACTCACCACCGCAAACACGTCGAAACCCGGATCGAGTTTTTAAAACTAAAAAACTTATAACCTTGTTTTTTAAAATTAGGGTTTTGGATTTTTTAGGGTTAAAAAGGTTTTATTATTAAATTAATAAAGTAGAATTAGGGTTTTAGTGTGTCATTAATGTGAAAAATGTGAATTTTGGAAGTTAGTGGATAATTAGTTTATGGTTTAAGTTAAATTTAGGGTTTTTAAGTTAAAAAGGTTTAAACTTTAAGGTTTTTAAATAAACTACATTGATAAAGTTGTAATCTTTTGACTCGGTTCATGTTTAAAATATAATTTTTCGACAAACTTTCACAAAAACAACACTTTTTCTCATCAAAACAATCTTCAAAAATCAATTCATACAAGATCTACGCAATCAAATTCACAATGGCTACAATAGCAGAAAAAGTTATTACTGTAGGTTCTGAAACCTGTCCCCCGATGCTAGAAAAAGGCATGTATAATAGCTGGAAGACCCGAATTATTCTCTACATCTGAGGCAAAGAGAATGGTGAAATGTTAAAAGACTCAATCGACAACGGTCCTTATCAATTCAAACCAGAGATTACTGTTAAAGACACTGATGGCGTTATCGACACCGTGGTCCTCAGATTTTTGAGAAACTTATGGGAGCAAGACAAAGTAAACATTATGAGACAGTTAGTGACATCAAGAAGTGTTATATGTATACTTTTCTTAGATTTCCAGTTATCTTGATTTCCTACACTTTCTCTTCAAGCATAGTCGAAGATACAAAGGAAAATATGATATTCGCGGTCAAAAGAACTTAGATGGAGAGGAACAAATATAACCAAGCAAGAGTCGTGAGGTGCTATGCTATATGATGAATTTAATAAATTCACATCTGAGCCTGGAGAATCAATCAATTCATACTATCTGAGATATGCTAAATTGATCAATGACATGAAAATGATTCCAATGTCTATGTCAAACATGAAAATAAACATGAATTTGTGAATCATCTTCAACCTGAGTGGAGTAGATTTGTCATAGCAACTAAACAAGCAAGAAATCTTTACAGTGTGAACTCTGATCAGTTGTATGCTTTCTTCATACATAATGTAAAAGTTGCTAAGAAGTCCTTGAGAAATGGGATTCATCGATTTCTGAAACATTGCTTTGCTGGCAAAATCCTACATCCCACCTCCTTTTACAACTCTCAGCAGATTCCAGTATTAACCTCTCATGAAGTCTATGCAACCATAAGCAACACTACCAATCAGAACTCGTGTAATAACTAACAACTATTCGCAGTCACCTCCACTTTAAAGCTATGCACCTACAGTTGTTCAATAACCACCAACATTTCAACCTGATACTGGATTTGTTGCACCTACCTTTCTTTTAACAGATGATCTAATAGTCAGTCTCAACAAGCTATGAATTTCTTAAAGTTTCTGATGTAACCGCTCAAAAATTTACCTCCAACAAGCATATCTAATTCTGAGCTTCGTCTAATCCAAGAACTCAAGCTATAATTCAAAACTGCCAAGTTACAGTTCAGAGTGTTCAAGGTAGATAGTCTCAAGGTTATGCGGGCAATGCTAGAAACAATCAAGCTTCAGGAGCAAGGGTTAGCAATACAATTAGAAATGCAGGGGAAAATCAACCAAGGGTAATCAGATGTTATAACTTCAATGGTGAAGGTCATATTTCAAAGCAATATACTACAAAGAAAAGGGTGAAAGATTCTGAATGGTTTGAGGATAAGATGCTACTTGCTCAATGATGACATCAAATAACGTCACTTTTATAGCATCATTTATCCCATGTAATTAATCTATTTTGTGTAATTATTGCAAAGAATTGTTACTTACTCGTTTGTATTTGAGAATTGTTGTAATTATGGAGTACTTGGTAAAGATTATCTAAAAGGCACGCATTCTGGAGCTTAAACGAAGAAATATGAAGGAAACTGGTTCTAACATCCTATACGCCATATCCATCAAGGAAGATACGGCGTATCTATGGCTCACATCACTAAAGACCACGAAGGAACAAGATTCAATACGCCATATCCAGAGGAATCCTATATGCCGTATTCAAGTTATAAAATGTGAATATTCTAGAAGATATCGAACGTGGTCCCTACTCCAAGAAACCCCCGATACGCCGTATCTAATGCACTCAATACGCCGTATCGACCAAATTCTAGACTTTATAAATAGAAGACCTAAAAACGGGTTTTCAGCGTGCTAAATCATATTTTGGATACCCTAACCATAAAAGTTGATTTTCAGAAGAGAAGAATAGTAGAAGAGGTCAAACAACGTAATTAATTCCATAGGGAACAACTTGTAATCTCCTATACTCTTGTAATCATTTAGTTTTGGGTATCATTCGTTAACTCGGTTAGTTTACCTTGGCTAAATTAATTATGATGTTTGAAGGCTAATACCTTCGGGTATTAGCCATTATTATGAAGATTTAAATGTTTGGTTTTGTTTATCTCGATTGCTTAATTTATCGTTGGTTATTGATTAAGTTTATCACATGATACTTGTTTATGTGTTTACATATGCGTTCAATCCGAGTTTAGGATATCGCTTGTAGCTTAACTAGATATCGAATAGTTCTCATATAGTAACTTATGTGGGTGGAATTTATAGTCCTACTAAATCCGAGTTTAGGATATCGCCTGTAGCTTAACTAGATATCCGATAGTGCCTTTGGTTTAGTAAACAAGTTAGACTAGCATGTGACCTAAGATTAACAAATAACGTTCTGATTCCCTTGGCTTAGTTTGGACAG